>JAZHPH010000326.1:0-114313 GCA_037356405.1 Nasonia oneida | reverse complement strand
CTCGTTATGTCTCTCTCCCTCATTACTGTATATAAACATATCTAAAAATATATGTAATGTCGTAAATGTTATTTCAGCTACAAGGAAAGTGAGAGAGCAGAAAGCCTAGCTAGCGAACACAGAGAGAGAGAGAGAGAGAGAGAGAGAGAGCCGCGCGCGTGTATAAGTGTGTCGCGAGAGAGAGTGGGAGAAAGTCCGCGCTGCCCATGCGGCCGCGCTAAGGGACTTCGATTACGACCGCCGAACCGTACAGTCGAACTCTTTGAATACACAAAAGGTCTCGGTGCGTTTGCGCGCGCTAGCCCTGGAAGATTGTAGCTGCAACGGAACCGCGCTCTTGGTGTGTCGCCAGGTACGGGCATTTTCCAGTGTAGGTCATCTTCACGCGTCGGTCACGAGCTGAGCAGCTATTGCCGCTCGTCCTCCCGCTGCACCCAGCCATACACACAAGGCCACGAGGCATCTTCCTGGCTGCCCAGCGTGGGCCACAGTCGTCCGATTGCGCCTTCCCAGTCGAGCCACGAGGCATCCTTGCGAGCCAGCACGAAGGCGAATGTAAGTACCCGTTTGATCGCTATTCTCTCTCTCTCCGCTTTAGGCTCTACTTCGTCTCTCTCTCTTGCCTAGCGTTGCGATTGTACCTTTCATTACTAGGTTTTATATAAATCTAACTGGAATTACAACCTGCGCTTGGTTATTTCGCACCTGACTTTCTACCTTTTCCCCACGTTCGCCTCTCTCGATTATACATTTCATCCGCGATTAAGCTACGTAGCATCAACTCTCACGACGCCTCCGCGGGCTCACGTGCTCGAAGACGAGCACGTACAGCATACTGCGCTACAGGTCAGGCTTCGCACAGCCTACAAGAAGCCTTGCAACGAGCTGCTGCTTTTACTCCTCTCGCTATTCGATAGATCAGTGAATTCGTCACTGACTCTTTATACACGGGATACAGAACCCCGTTATAATATATATATATGTATATATATACACACACACACTAGGGGGGGGGGGGGTTCCCTCCTTGCTCGCTTCGCTCGTCAACCCCCATATGTTTATGCCCATTCATAGTTTTGACAAAATAAATATATTATATTTTTTCCTCACCACTATTAAAGGGACACAACACTTCCAAATCCTAAAAAAAAGAATTATGAGTCAAAATGCCAAAATTAAAGTAAATTATTTAAAAATTTTTTTTAGTGACATTTTGTATAAATACCTTTAACTTTACCATGCCAAAGCCTTAATTATCCCTGCTGGTTCATGGCACTCGGTGCAATGTTTTCTGGATTTTTTCACTGTCAGTAGGATTTCAATTGTGCAAATAGTTTTTTTGGGCTGAGATTCCAAGAGGATACTTTTTACACCTGTAGTTTTGATATAAATGCAGGGATTTTAATTTGGAAGTTTAGAAAATGTTTTATACCCAAAAAGGTGGCATAATAGGCCAAAAAAAAGAAAAATTCAGTATTTTTATCGCCAAACCATTTCTAAGCATTCAAATCAAAATATCTAAAAAAAATTTCAAATGATTATGATTTACTGTTAGTTTGTCATTTTCATTCATAATTCTTTTTTTCAGAATTTAAAGATGTGTCCCCTTAAGGTAAGAAGAAAAGTTTTTCGTTATTAAACTTTCCAATGATGTATTATTTGTTATACAATATTTTGAAATCATTATTATTCTTCGTGTAAGTCTTGTTTACATTTTTGTTTACACTTATTTAAGTTTATATTTAATGTTTTTAGAACTTAGAAGAATATAATGATTCGTCGTTAATTGTGTAATCCTAATGATTAAGTTTAGTAACAGAAAAAGTGATATCCCCTAATGAAAAACTGCTGATGATAATCAGTTGTGAATTAAATGTGATTTTGGCGTGATTTTCAGATGAGAGTCAAGTGAGTCTTATTTGATTTTCATTTGCTTCCTATATTCTCATCTGTCTCTCATCTGATTCTTATATTCTCATCTGAATCTCATCTGAATCTCATCCGATCCTCATCTAATTCTCATCTGATTCTTATCTGATTTTCATCTCATCCTCATCTGATTCTCATCTGATTTCCATCTTACCGAAGTCAAATGTTATTTTGTTAAATCTCGATTTAGATTTGTATAGTCAAGTTTGAGTGATTGATATCTACTGAACGTACCTCGTATCCGAGTGTAACCAGTAACTCCGCTAAGCTACTTATTGTACGCACTCATTAATATTGTGCTACCTGGCTTATTGCTAAATATTGCAATACGTCTCAGGACGTAACAGCATAATAAGTGGAAAAAATGAAAAAATCCAGTTTTTTCATCGCCAAACATTTTCTACTCATTTAAATTAAAATCCATGCATTTATACCAAAACTACAAGTGTCCTCCTAAAATTTAAGTCCAAAAGAACCACTTGTTTACTTGGAATCCTACGGACAGTGAAATAATTCACAAAACATTGCACTGAGTGCTACAATGGATGAGTAGGGCTAATTTATATTTTAGTACCGTAAATTTAAGAGTTTTATTACCAAGTATTACTAAAAATACCGCTGCCAATTCTTTGGCACGTAGCTTCCTTCAAAATTATGTTTTGCTTTAATGTCAGCTTGTTTTTACTACATATATAATTCTTTAACGTTTTTGTACTTTTTGACATTTGTCACTAAAACGCGCGCCATTTGTCAAAGAGAAACACAAATAGAAGGACTTTGGATCTGCTTTATAAAAGGACTTAGAATTAAAGCATTCTATATAGTTCATATAATCTTCAATAATCATGATTTTTTAAGAAAAGTTCAACATTTAGTTTTCAAGTTATAATGGTTAGGATAGTTTGGGAAGCGCATATAAAATCACTAGTAATCAAAAAATCGGCATAAAAAACGCACATGAGTAATTATAAAACTTGTTTTTCACGAATTGGTTTGAAAAAAAAAAAGAAAAAACGAGCCTAGGTATAGATTAAAATCCATTAAATAAAAGCTGAGATCTAAGCGATGCAGTTTTCAGTTGTATAGAGTATACAGGGTGAAAAAACAAAATTTTAAAGCCTTATATCTTTGAAACTAATTGGTTTTATAAACAGCCCAGAAAAAGGGATCAAGGTACTATATAATGCTAACTAAATCTAAAATTTTAATCTCATTATGTCCTTTTTACTTCAGTTATCGCGTCACGTAAAAAACCGCCTTCTTTCAGTTTTTGATATCTTTCAAAAACTGAAAGAAGGCGGTTGATGTAAAAATACATCAAAACGCACTTCCTACGTGTTTTTACAAACTCCAAAAATTACCATTACAAGACTTCCTTAGGAAGGAAGCAATATCAAATTATTTACTTCAATTTTGTAATTTTTCTTCGTAAATCTTTTTTTTCACGGTCTAAAAGTGTTGTGTTCTCTTAATTTTTTACCCAAGTGGAAATAAAAAATGTAATAAAGTGTAATAAAAGATAAGAAAATGTAACAAATCTTACCATTTTGTACGTTTTTGTTGGATTTTGGACCTTTTTCACGTTTTATTACAGTTTGCTACATTTTATTACATTTTGTTACGTTTTATTACAATTTATTACAAATCCATTAATCCAGGATTTCATGGGGGTCTCTTCTTTGAAACGACAAATGTAATAATACGTAAAAGAGTATAATAAAATGTAAAAATTGTCTGTAAGCATAATATTTTATAAGAAAATGGCGACTTTTTTATTTCCTTACTTCTGCTTACATCCTTTTACTTTTTCTTATGATTTCTTATGTATTGTTACATTTTATTATAAAATTAATAATTAAAAAAATATATTGAGTATATTAGGTGGTAAAATAACATATGTAATAAAATGTAAAAATAGTTAACAAATCTGAAAATATAAGATAGTGTACAAAAACGTATGAGAAAAAAGGTCCGAAATCCAACAAAAAGGTACAGTCTCAGGTACAGTTTACAATTTATTACTTTTTTTTTCTACTTGGGTAGATTCAATGTTTCTACTCATGATTGTTTAATATTAAGCATGTATATACATTTATTTACATGTTTTATACCATATGCTGTAAACCTATATAAGTAAATTATTTTATTATTTAAAAAAGACTAATAATAAATTACCACAAAATTCATTTACAATGATAATTAGATCTTAATGTTCTTATTATTTTTGTGTGACCATTTGTTATCAAACATTTTGTTCCATACAATATTCTCACTATGTAAATTATTGTCTTATTCATTTTGAATAAAAATATTCTTTGGATTTTTAGATCTCGATAAAGCCACATAAAATTGCCCATGCGAAAATAAAGATCTTCAAATACCCAATCCTACAGAATTAAAACTTTGACCTTGTGATTTATTAATAGTCATTGTAAATGCTAAAACAATAGGAAATTGTTTTCTATATAAAATAGGAAGTAAGGATTCTCCTTTTAATGGAATTCATCTCCTGCATGGAAACAATATTGAATTATCAACTATTATCTTTAAAGTTTTTTTTTTTATTGCTTCCTCCTAGATAAAGTTTTGTGATAGAAAAATTTTGAGTTTTGTCAAAACTTCTAGAAAATACTTTTTGATATGTTAGAAGTTCAAATCAAGTGTTTTGAGAAAATGTTCGTATTAATGTGTATGTGTTTTTTTTTTGTTTCTCTCTCGGAGAAAGAGGTATTAGAGCAATCATAGAAAGACTATAGTATGACCTTGTTTATAGGGTCGTCAAGACAACCCTATCCCCAATGTCAGCCGTGTGTCGAATTTACATCGACCAAACCTATCCCTCTTACGGCCAGGTGAAAAAATACTCAGCCGTAAGAAGAAACGGCCTTTTTGCCTTTATCGACCCTTGGTAAAGGTGCCTAGCTCCATCTTCTATGCCCCTGAACCCCATGGTACCACCGTTCAGCAATGCTTCGCGGAGGGGCGGAAGTCAGCATGGCCGTCATAATCGACTCTAAGTCCATCGCCCCATGCCACTAGCATCCCATCTTGTTTGCCATTCAGCCATCGTCTTTTTTCTTGCGGCATCCCAGATCTCTTTCTGGCTTTTGTCATTCGATCGTCTCCTATCTTCGAATACGTCCTGTTTTTCCAATGCTAAAAGGTCAATGGGTGGCATGCCTGCTATAATGCAGGCAGCATCGTTTGATACCGTACGGTAAGCAGACGCCACCCTTAGTGCACTTCGCCTATACACGGTAGTCAACTTTCGTGCATACGATTTCACCCGCATCTGCCCATATAGGGGCTCCGTATAGCATAATCAATGTGGTTACACTTGCTAAGAGTAACCTACGCTTCTGAGTTGGCCCTCCTACATTTAGCATCAATCGTGATAGAGTAGCGCCAACTTTTGCTGCTTTATCACTGACTACTTCCAGATGCTGTTTAAAACTGAGTCTTGCATCGCTGGTGATGCCCAAGTATTTGATAGTTGGTTGAGGAACGATCTCATCTCCATCCACCGTCAGTGTGATTTTCTCCATCTTCTTTCTACTGGAAATGAGAATAACCGTTTTTTGACCGGCTAATTCCAGACTCGTTTCTGTTAGTTAGCTATGTCTGTCACCTCTTCTTTATGTTTCGCTACTACCAGTACTGCTATATCGTCAGCGAATCCCACGACTTTTGCTTCTTCAGGTAATTGTAGCTTTAGTAACCCGTCGTACATGATGTTCCAAGTCGGCGGGCCAAGTACTGACCCTTGGGGGACACCTCCTGTAACTTTATAGTCTTGGTACCGTCCTCAGTGTCATATAATAAGATTCTATCCTTCAAGTAGTCGGACATCATCCTTCTTATATATAAGGGCACATCCTGCTTCCGTAGTGCCTTGTGTATTTCACTCCATCTGGATGAATTGAATGCATTTTCGGCATCCAATGTAACTATAGCGCAATACTTCTTTTTTCCTCTCTTCCATCTTTTTTTCTTTATCGCTGTTTGTGCAGTGTCAATCACTAGACTAACTGCGCCCAGGGTTGAACGCTTCTTTCTGAAGCCATATTGGTGTTCCGCTAATCCACCTTTTTCTTCTATAAAATAATCCATTCTGACGCAGATAATGCGTTACAGGATCTAGCCAGGGGTATCCAGCATGCAGAGCGGTCTGTATGATGAGGACTCCTGGGTGGTTTCTTTTCCTTCGGCAATAGCACTAGTCGCTGTTTCTTCCAGTTTGTAGGGAATGTTCCCTCTTCTAGATATGTATTGTACAAGTTTACGAAGACCTCTGGATAAGCAGGAATGACATGCAATATTTGGAATGCCATCCGGCCCTAGGGCCTTGTTGTTTCCTACCCTTCTGCAGGTGGTTAACAATTCCTCAATCGTGATCGGTGGGATAGCCTCTTCATTTAAACTTCTTTCGATGACACTTGGCTCTTTCAGTTTCCTGGGAAACAGTGTGGTCACTACCCGGTGCAATAGTTCCGGGCAGTTTGGTGAAGGCACGTAGCTTCCTTGAATCTTCTTCATTACTATTTTTTACGGTCGACTCCAAGGGTCTTGTTCGACTCCGTCCTGTAATTCCTTAAGGCACCGGCGTTTGTTTGCGCGGATTTTCTTCTTAAGACTCCTTTTAGCGTCCTTTATTTCTTGTCTGCAGGCATCTACTATTTTCTTGCCTATACAAGTTTTACAGTATTTCTTTCTCGCCCGTTGTTCTCGTCTTCTGGTCTAGTGGCACTAGCTACGTGCATTTGCAATCTCCTTGTCCCATCGATATACTGGTGGTCGTCTACTGTATCCCACTCTTCAAGGCATAGCAGCGTCACATGCTTGGGTGATGTTTACCGTCACCTGCTCCACCTTGCTGTTTGCCGTTCCAGACAGTTGCATTTCTTCTAGTGCTAACAGGAACATCTCTTTATCGTAATCCTTCGTTTTCCAACTAACTCTATGGTCATTGTACTCGTGCTGGGTCCTTGTTTTGATATTCCTTTTTCCATTATTATGGCTTGGTGATCACTATGTGTGTAGTGCTCACTTACTGTCCATGAAGCAACTGAGCCAATAAGGCTGCTGCTAACAAACGTCAGGTCGACAATAGACCCTGCGTCTCCTTTTCTAAATGTGTAGGTACATCCTTGGTTAACTAGGACCAAATCCAGGAGAGCGATTGCTTCTAGGAGTATTCGACCTCTGTGGTTAGTCCTTATGCTGCCCCACTTCACAGCCCACGCATTGAAGTCGCCTGCAAATAGTACTGGTTTGCTCCCTACTGCATCTTGTATGAGTCGATCCAGCAGTTGTTCGAACTGCTCGTTTGGAGCGTTAGGTGAAGCGTAGCAGCTGTAAACAATGACACCTGCTACCTTAGCCCGTATAAATCCTTTTTCACGGGTATTCATTTTTTCACAGAAAGCAACGTTTCTACATGCCCAGATCGCTGCTTTACCCGTAGTGTCCATTTTCCATAATGGTTCGTCTAGATCCTTATATTGTTCGCACACAATGCTATGTCTACCTCTTTCTAGCGGACATACTGGTTGAGTAGGTCCTGTGCTGTCTAACAGTGGTTTAGATTTAACTACACTATCTTCATTTTTGTTGGTTCTTGAGTTCTTTTAATGTGTCTAATCTCCCTGATTCTGCAATTGACCTAACCTACTTTAAGCTTTTCCCTTGCGATCGCCTTTTGGGCAATCTGGGTAGGCAACTGTACGATGGCGGTCTGCGTATCTCCGTAGGTTTTCTGGAGGGTCTTTACGGACGTCTCCTCTACTACTTCCTTCTCTTTTAAAGTATCTCTATTCAGGGCTTCTAGAATATTCTGTTTAGAGGTAAGCATGTCAAGGTCTTTTATTTTAAAGAGCACTTCATGCTAAACCCTCTTGATTGTGGCTTCTTCTACCAGCACCGTGATAACATTCTATATACTGAATTGTTTCTGATTATTACGATAAAAATTCTTATGTAAAAAATAAAATATAAAAAATTATGAGAAATAATATAAAAAGAGGTATGAGGAGGGGTATGAGAAGGGGGAGAAGGAGAGGTAGGAGGGGCTGAGACTTACCCATCACGTAAAAAACTATATAAAATAGGAAAATATATATCTACCCATATTATATAATTATTTTGGAATTATCCCCCCATCCTCCCCCCGCAGCCCCCACAGCTATCAAATAACGTAAACATCATTCATTTTTACGTTATTTTTCAAAAATATGAACTACTTTTTGTATGAATATTAAAAATGTCCTAAGTTTAAGTACTTTAGGCGCGTTGATTTTTTTTTTTTTCATTTTCTTGCATAAAAATATTGTATATAATTTGATCATGTCATGAAACAATAACTGATACACATATGAAGGTAATAATTGTTTTGTAAATTTTTATGTTATTTGTATGTCATCACGAAATATTTCAAAAAATTGAATTCGTGAATGTTATCTTTTTAAATGATCTTTATCGTATTCTCTGACTAAATCATTTAAATAACGTTCACAACTTACTTGTTCTAATTCATGTTGTTCCCTTTGATTATTTAATGCTCGCAAAAAGTTTTCATGTGCTTCGTTTTCTATCCAAACTAAAGAATTTTGAATTGGATTCCACTCTATTTCCAAATATTTGTGGATACAGCTATAACATAATTAAATCAAAAATTTTTTGTATACTAAATTAAAAAAAAAACTCATGTATATTCATGAAATTTAAGTATAAACTTATATTGAAAAATTTCATTCCAAACTATGTTTTCGATTTCTACATTTTTTTCATTTTCATTTTAAATAAATGATCGATTAGGATTTTTGCATCTAGATAATGATACATATAATTGCCCACGAGAAAAAACGGTTTTTAAGTATATTCCTACATTATTTAAACTTTGTCTTCGAGATTTAATAATAGTCATAGCAAACGCTAAGACGACTAAAGGAAATTGTTTTCTGTATAAAATAATTGGCAATAACGATTAATTTCCGGTATTCAAAGTAATTCTATGTATAAATACTTTATTTCCAATTTTTTTCCTATTTATAAATTTGGCTCCAATGTTGTACTTAAATAATTAGTAATTTTTAATCGCGTGCCATTATACAAACCGTCTGTTCTGCTTAAGTTTCGTATTAACATATGTTATATTCCGAAATAACCGCGACCACTTAGAAATGGTGTGAGTGTGACGGATGTGTGTGAATGTTGCGTTGGTAAACCTAAGTTGGTCCGCGAGAGAGACGCGGGCGTGAAGACAGGCAGAACCCGTTAGTCGACGAGAGCGTGCAGACGTGTGGGCAAACGTGCCGCATCGATATTTTTGCAGAGTTGGTCAAACGGGCGAACATTCTTATTAAATTCTGATAGCGTCGATTCAAGTCTGAACGAGATATATCAGTTGTCAAGAGGACGAGTTGGGCCGAGACAGGCTGTACACGGAGATTTGCGATTCGGCGATCGAAGAAAGCGTCGGAGACGCTACGACAAGTACGAAGATTCAGAGAAAGAGGCAGCGGCGCATATTGCTGAAAATGGCGGACGGCAAGATAACTTCGACAGAGGACCAACACAAAGGAGAGCAGAGCGATTTGGCAAAGCTGATCTCGTCGATGGCAGAAATGATGAAGCAAAATGCTCAGCTCACACAGACGGTAAATCAAAATCAAACCGCAGGTATGTTTCATTAAAACGTTTTACCGGATCTGTCGCACAACATTCAAAACTTTAATGGACTCTTCGGTGCATCAAGCGCGAAGATATGCTTTAAAGCATCTCGAATCGATAGCCACGTTGCATGGGTGGACTGAGGCTGTGGCTTTTAAAACGGCACGTAGACACTTAGATAAAGCAGCCAGAAACTGGTATTATGCTCGTATAAATACTATAGTATATTGGCAAAGTTTCAGAAACGCATTCTGCGGTACGTTTCTAACGGAGAAAACACTGACCGAGAGATGGCAGGACATGCAGAAACGAAGCCAAGGACCGAGCGAGGACTCGCGAGAATATTTCTCCGACAAGCTGCGCTTGTATACAGCGCTCAACTTCAGCTTCGAGGAAACCAATACTCAAATTGCCGTGGAGCTGTGGTCTAGGGAGGCCAGTGCATTTGTGCCAAGTAAAACCCATTTCGACGAAGATGATCTACTGCGGAGCATAATAGCGTTCGGAGCGCTTGAGAAGGCTTAAAAGCAGCGCATCTCAGCGAAGGCAGAGACATTTAGGACAACTACAAATGTGCAACGAAAGGCATCGAGCGACGGCAGATCCATAGTGGCACAGAACACCACCCGAGGACAAGATCAACATCGGACCAACGATACGTTTGACGGCAGCAACAAGCAACGTAGCAGCGAACAACAGCGACGTGACAGCGACAGTTACAGTGGGCGGTTCGGGTGTAGAATGTTATCGTTGTCATGGGCGGGGGCACATAGCCACAAATTGTACGGTGCAACGCAATAAAGAATGTTTTAACTGTAAAATAACCGGTCATTATTCTAAGGAATATACAAAACCGAAAAAGATGCGAGACGCGGAGGTAAAATTAGTTGACGCGTCGATGGCAAAGAAGGCCGCTAAATACGTTAAGAAAGTACAGCTCAGACTGTACAGTAAAGGCTTCGGTCGTGCAAGAAAATGGATTGAAATTTATTAGTGCCCCGAATACATTAGTCGGAATTGGCAAGCCAGGTACCGAGGTAAAATCAAGTGGGATCGTTATTGAAACTGTCACTGTAGATGAATGTACCGCTAAAGAGATTAGCTTCCATGTAGCACCTGACGATGCCTTGTCATACGACTCTCTCTCTCTCTCTCTCTCTCTCTCTCTCTCTCTCTCTCTCTCTCAGTAGTACAGTCGTCTCTTATATCACTCTGTATTACGAAGATCTCACGCGATCTTAGCCGAGTCTCAGCGGCCTCTTTAGACCGTGAAGCCCATGCTGTCCTAGCACCTCTACTCTTTACATCCGATGATGATTTTCTCTCCAATGCCTCTCTATTGGCACCCTCTGGGAGCACTCGAGCAAAAGCCCCCTGTTCGGGACCAGCTCTCCCCCTCCAGACCCCAATGTTGGCCAATGTGTCCTGACCTCGGCTCTTACTACGGTTTTCGACAATGCGGCCCTGATTAGTTCGATTGTTCTATCGTCTAAACGCAAGCCCTGGGTATCCCCAGCCATTCGTGCGCTCATGAAGCAACGTGATAAGCAGTACAAAACTGCTCTGCTGTCAGTGACCGATGATGACGTTGAGGAATACAAACGCATCTAACAAGCTAGACTCGGCAAAAAACGCATACATCGCGAGCAAACTCGAGAATGCCCTGAATCTGAACGCGCAGTGGCGCGAATTCAGAAACCTTCGTGTTACCAACAGCTTGCTGCCTTCTCCTCTCACTATTTTCAGCGCCGACTCCCTGAATATCCACTATGCAAATATGGTGAACCAGTGTCCTCTACTTACCGATGCAGACTTGGATGCTGCCTGTATGAGCGATTACAACTCGACTATTGACGCTTCAATTCATCTTGCGCCAATGTGTGAGGATGGAGTCCTGGATGCACTGAAACTAGGAAAATCTAAGGGCATAGGAATAGACGGTCTCTCCGTAACTATGCTTCGCGCAGCCCTTCTGGATCTTGTTCATCTTGTTCAGCCCCTCACCGCGCTAGTGAATTGCCCAATTGCCCGATCCCTCTAAAGTAGTCGAGCGAATTGTACAGCAGCGACTCCTGGGTTACTTTGAAGCTCACAACTTTCTGGACCCCAGGCTGGCCGGCTTTAGACCAGGGCACTCAACTCAAACAGCCCTCCTCGGTGTCTTGGATGATATTCGCTGGGCCATCGACAAGAAGCAAATCACCATCTTAGTCTTACTTGATTTTTCCAAAGCTTTTGACACGATCTCGCACGCTTGCCTACTAAAGAAACTGCGTAACCTAAATGTCTTGAATGCAACCCTTCAATGGTTTTTAGCTACTTGGCCGATCGTGTACAAACAGTGGTTGACGAGGGTGGAAATCTTTCCGATTGGCTGCATGCCTCATCAGGAGTACCTCAGGGAAGCGTCCTAGGCCCACTCTTATTCGCTATCTACATTTTAATGACGAATAAGACTTGCCACGCGGATTACGTTTTGCTCGACACATGCTGTTTGCGGACTTCACGCAGCTTTACGTGCACTGTCAGCCCAGTGAACTCCTTGTGATACGCAGGCAATTGCAAATTGGTCCCGCTAGAATAGACTCAAGCTTAACTTCGGAAAATCCAAGGTTCTGATTCTTGGCAGCCTTCAATACACGTCAAGAATCGACCTATCTGCTATTCCCAACGTCTGTGTTGGCGGAGAGCCACTACCCTACGTCAGAAACTAAAAATCTGAGCCTCTGGATGACCCCGACTCTTGACTGGCAGCTTCACGCTAGATACGTAGCACGGAGGATCCACGGAGTACTCTGTTCGTTCAGGATTCATAAACGAGCCCACTCATTTCCACTTCGGCAGAAATTGGTGCAGGCTTTGGTTCTTCCTCTATTCGACTACGCCAGCCCTGCGTTCGCCGACCTAGATGCGACACGCACCCTAAAATTGCGAAGGGCGCAAAACGCATGCGTCCGTTTCGTTGTGGGGAATATCCCTCGCCGTGGACATGTCACCCCTCACAGACTAGCCCTTGGCTGGCGTCAGCAAAGTGCCGGAGTGAGTACCTTCTCGCTGTCCAGGCATACAGTGCTCTTGCGCAAAAATATCCGGCCTACCTTCTCTCACGATTCTCCCTTTTGAGTTGTGAATCCGAGATACGTCGCTCAGCGCGAAACCCTCCGCAGGTCCTTCTCTACTCCGCACTACGTACCAAGGCCTGGATGCAATCATTCTGCATCCAAGCCTCTTCTTTGCTTAATAGTTTAGGCGTAACAGAGTTCTCGAAAAAGAACATTTCCGGGTTTTAGCGCTTTCTCCTAGAGAAGCTCGCATGGTGCAGGTAGGGTTAATCATAGATTAGACGCTTACCTGTGCTATGTATTTACTGTAACATGTATCTAATATTGTAATTCTTAACTCCGGATAGGGTTCTAGCCCAAGGCGCAATAAAAACAATCAATCAATCAATCAATCAATCAATCTCTCTCACTCTCACTCAACTCACGCGTTCACGCCGTCGCGGCACGCTGGATAGAATCAGGGTTCAGCCTAAGTAAGTTTAACTTACAGGTCGTACAAAAGACGCTGGCTTCCGGCTGCTTCCGGATCTGTCTTGGTGCTGCTTGTCCCGTCTTCTTCCTCGCCTCGTCTGGATGCGGGATGGTCGTTTTCTTCCTCTCGCCTCTTCGCTCTCCTTCACACTCCCACACATCCTCACTCTCGCTCGACTCCTCGTATCGCACACGCGAACGCGCACTCCCGAACACTCACGATTTCACACCTCGAAATTGCGATGTACAGAAAAAGCTCGTACGACTGTTACACCGATACGTGCGTCTCGGGCAACGGTCAAACAAGAAGTGTCGCGCCGTGCCGGCCGCCGCGGCGGTGCGCCCTCTCTCCGCTCCGGCCTGGACAATCAGCGCGCGCAAATCGGACAGTCCCCATGACCGCGCTCAACTCGCGCCCCGACTAGCCTGATATCGGGCTAGTGGCCGTCGATACGGCCCCTTCCCGCGACGGCTCGCCTCCCCGCTCACGCTCGGCTCGCGCCCAGCAACCTGCTCCCCTGCGAAGCTCAACGCGCGTACCCGCTCACACACGCTACAATTTTTCGCGAATTCTCCGGACGCAGCCGGAGTTACAAGGATTCCACGAAAACTCTCACACTCTGTTTCTTCTTCGTCTCCCCGAACTTGCAGCTTCCATGAATCCTTGTCGTCGCTTCTTGTCCTCCGGCTTTCTAGACTCCTCACTAATAACACTCGCACCGAAAAACAGAGAAACATACACAAGTTAGCAACAATTCGCGCACACGACACAGAGCACGCCGAAGGACACGGCGCACGACGAGTCGCCTCGTCGCATATGTACCAACGTAGCGATGAGATGTTGAAACGGAAAATTTCGATATTACTAAAACTTGAGAATGAACGTACTCGTCGATAGAAAGGAGAAGTTAATGACTATGTTTTGCGAAAAGGTGTATTGTATAAATGCGTCGAAAACGGAAACAAAGAATTGTATGTAGTGCCTGCAGCTATGAGAAAGATGTCAGTCATTAAAAATCGCGATTTTACGAGTCACTTTGGCGTAGATAGAACGGTAGCACTAATTAGAGAATATTATTATTTTCCTCATATGCGTAGTTACGTTAGGAGACATATTATGGCATGTATTGAATACATTTTTGCAAAAAACAAAGTAGGAAAACAGGCAGGCAAACTGCATCCTATCCCTGTGGGGAAACGTCCGTTTAAAATTGTTAATGTAGACCACATAGGACCATTCATAACGTCAACAAAAAAGAATAATTATATTCTCGCCGCAGTTTGTAACTTGACTAAATTCTGTCAACTCTTCGCAGTTCGTTATGTAAAGGCTTCAACTACAGTACGTCAGATACAAAAACTAATAGAGCGATTTGGAGCTCCGGTACGATTCATTACCGATGAAGAAACCGCATTCACTTCCGAGAAATTTAAAACACTTGGTTCAGAAAACGGGATAAAGCACACGCTGAATTTGAGTAGACATGCACAGGCGAACGGACAGGTAGAGCGGTTGAACCAAACGATCTTGCTGGCTCTCCAGTCAAATATCGCTAACGTTGAATCGTGGAATAAGGAACTACAACAGTTAGAGCGAGACTTAAACGCATCTATAAGTAAGACTACCGGAAAATCACTGTACTAAATGTTGTATGGGTACATCCCTCGTTTTAAGCCAGGTCTGAGTAGAGAGCTCACGATAAATGCGGAGTCTTATAGAATTCCAGAAGAAGTTAGACGTGAAGCTATTCATAAAATTAAAGTTCAGCAGAAAATGGCGATAGATAGGTATGATAAAGCGCGCATTAAAAATGTTAAATTAGAACTCTGAGATATTGTATTCATGAAAACTAATGCTGTAGCTACGGGAGAGTCCACTTAGCTCCATTCTCGATATAAAGGACCTTTTGCGATCGTTGACCTATTACCTTCAGATACATATCGTGTACAAAATTTGAATACGGCGAATACATCTAAGTTAGATACGTCAGCTTATGTAAGCCAGTTAAAAATTTGGCGAGGCACACCTCTTGAAGACGAAGAGAGCTATGAAAAAGGCGACTTGAATGCAAGAAAATGACATTGAATCCGTAGGACAGGGCAGCAATCCGATTCCAACTGATAGGAAAAATACTGTAAAATTGAAGGTAGACGAAAGTGAACCGATAAGTAAGAATAGCGAAGAAGAGAAACGACCGACGAGAAATCGTCGACTCCCTAGTAAGTTTAATGATTTTGTAATGTAACAGCGTATATTTTAAAGGGTGTTCGCTTGGAGGACCGAAATGCAAGGATGGCCAAATGTTATATTCCGAAATAACAGCAACCATTTAGAGATGGCGTGAGTGTAACGAACGGTCAGAACCCGTTGGTTAACGATAGCGTGCAGACGTGTGGGCAAACGTGCCGTATTGATAGTTTTGCTGAGTGTGTCAAACGGGCAAACATTCTTATTGAATTCTGTATTTCCTTAATAGTTCAAATAAAGTGTATTTGTATTCTACTACATCTAGTGGTTCGATTGAACATTATTTCTATCGCGAGAATATAGAACGTGAAAAGTGTAGACTCTAACACATAATAATAGCTTCAATTTTAAATCAAGTTTATGAGGTGGCAATCCTTCACAAATACTACTTAATATTTTGATCGGAAAATTTTCGTAAATGTTATCATCAAATTTATACTTATTTTTTGAATTATAAAATCTTAAATCAAATGGAAGGAGAGACAAAAACTTATTACAGTGTAGATACTGCAACCATCAAGGTGTTGATAAATTTGTCATTTTGAGAAGTGAGTATCACACTATTCAATATAAAATCTATGTCGTAACTAAAGGTTTTTGAACATACATAATTCGTTTTCCATACTTCTGGAATTTTAAATTTTTCTATTATTCCTTCTCCTAATTGAATAATAATTTTGCAAATTTTCTATTGAGTGTTACGTCCGGGCGGCTGCACAGAGCGAATACTCGCACGCTAGAAATAATTATGTAGTCCGAGTTGATGAGACCTTTTATTTAGCGCAGTTCGCTCACACGATACCGCCTACGGAAAAGGTAAAGAAGCGCGCGATTTGACCGGTAGCTCGACTGGTGGTGTTATAGCTCACGGAATAGCGAAACTCAGATCTACTTCAAATTACTTTAAACATGTTAAGTTACGACACTATGAATTGACATAATAACGATTCATGCGACACTGAGATTAGAGTATGAGTAAAGATAAGGAGAAATGACTTACTTTGAGAGTGCTGGCTTGTTGTTACCGACTAGCTGGACTCGTTCTCGTTTTGGCACTGCAGCTCGTCTCAAGGACGCAGATTTACTTGTGTCGGAGGTGGAAATACGACTTAGTCCGAAAACTAGGCGAACGCTCTGAGTCTAAGTCAAATTATCGAAAAAAAAGTTTAAGTCGCAAGTTGGGCAGAGCTTCGCCCTACCAATAAGAACTCCGGAATCCGAAAGATACTCCTCCTCGCTCTCCATTAGTATTTATAGGAATGAGGGTAATGCATAAGCATAGGGGAGGTTCTAGCCAATCAGGAATTTGGAAGGATGCGTATCTAAGCGGGGGTGAACTCTCCTTTATTGATCAGCGCCCCTCAGTACGTTGTCACAGCCTGGCCATCTAGAATGTTATTTTTATTGTAATTTCCCTTATCTTTGCATCGATTTCCACTTATTTGGGTTTGGTTGTCAGTGATTTATGGCTTCCTTATTGTCTGGCAATACCGGAGAGTCTCCCCCTTGTTTGACGTGGTTTATTCAGGATCGTCGCCCTTTCTTCCGTGGCCGCACGTGTTAGCCGCTGGCTGGTCGTGTCGCGTTCTGCGTTGCCGACCTTCGTTGGTGTGCCAGCGCCTGCTATGTCTGACGTTCTGGGTAACAGCTTTAGTTACCGTGGTATGGTTGCTTGTTGGTTCGACGTAATATTAGCGTTTGCTTTGACCGGTCAGTCTAGGTAATGGTAAGCTGACGTGACATGAGTAAACGCATGTTGATGTACAATTTTAAAATATGGAAGTGTAACCAGAGGTATGATGTTTTTATAGTTCCTGCTATTATAATAGTTCTACTAATATTCTTTACAACAGGTAGAATTTGCCAAAAGTCTCGTCCTAAAACTATCGTAACTTTTCTCTATCAGATCCAAATTGTAAAAATGCAATTTTCATATTTGTCAAATCTAAAGGTGAACGAAAAGTTCTATGACTCGACATTCCTTTTGGGTAATATTGAAGCTATACCAGTCCATGCCATTAATACAATTTTTTATTATGACAACCTCGTTTTTGAAAGTCAACTGTATAAAAACAAACTAATACTTCACTAAAAATATTTTTGTGAGTTACATTTTTAATTGTAATTTTGTGTAAAATAGTCTAACGGTGATGTAAGGAATATCATTTAAAAAAATTGAATTTTTGGAAATCGTTTAAAAATTGATTTTACTTCTTTCCATTCTAGATTGCATGTTACATATCATAACTCGCAAGTTTCTAGCTACATCTGTTGGAAACCATATACATTATTGATAGATCATGGCAGCTACTAATTAGTCGGAAAAGGAAAAATTAAAATTAATTTTGAAAAAATTCTGAACCATACATTATTTAGACTTATATTTTCCAAAAATTCACATAAAAACTAAAATGGGGAGTTGGCGAGCGAAGCGAGCAGAGAGTCGAAGCCCCACTAGTCTATATACATATATATGATTGTTTTGAGCCAAGGTAAGATTCAGCCCCCTCCCCCTCAGCCCTTCCTTAGCCACACCTCAGCTCCTCCTTAAAATAACGTTAAGGAGTTTTAAAATGACAAGTTACAGTTTCCATTGTTGAATTATTTATATCATTTATACATTTAAAGCTTAACTATTTTTCATTGATCTCGTTACTTTTTAATCCATGGATACAATTATTACATTTGCTACAGCATTTGTTAAGTCACAATTAAATTCGACAAATATAAGAATTATTGTAATGAATACCCTGGCGGAAAAAGTCACTGTTTTTTCTGTTTTTTTCTGTTTTTTTTTCTATTATTATCTGTTGCTTATTGTTTATTTTTGTATAAAGTTGTCTATCCGGATTTGGAAAATTGGAACAAAAATAAACAGGGAAAAAGAGAAAAAATCAAATAAAAACCAATTACAACAGAGAAAAACAGAAAAAAACATAAAAAAACAGTAATAATCAATAAAAAGACAAAAACAACATATAGGTTAAACAAACTGAGATTTTCGGACTGACCGCCAGGTGGCGACCGGCTTTTCTCACCCGCAAGCGCTAAGAATTTACGATGGTTGGTATATAAGACAGTTCAAGTTACTACTAATTATATTTGTAATTGAACGGTCTTATATACTAAACATTGTATGCAAGAATCAGTTGAATATAAATACATGTGAGATGAGGCAGTGCAGTCTGTATATTTTTAAAAATTCCATAAATTATTATTTTTCACTTATATTGAACTATTTTTATGTGATTTAATTAGTTTTTAATCGCATTTACCAATTTTTTCTCATTATTTCATGCTTTTTACTGTTTTTTTCTGTTTTTTTCTGTTTTTTCTGCTTTTTTTTCTGCATTTTAATACATTTTATTGTTTCAAATTTCCAATTTCGGTGAAAAAAAAAACAGTTTTATACAAATTTTTTTATAACTTTTTACAAATTTGTACATTTTTTAACAAATTTCAACATAAATATTCAAATTACAACCATAAAAGTACAGAATAAAACAATAAAAAGCAGAAAAAAACAAAAAAAAAATAGAAAAAAACAGTGATTTTTTCCGCCAGGGTATATATGCAATGCTACGTGATCGTCACCCATAATATTTTTTCGGAATACATCAAACTCACCTAACCTTTTACTTTATTGAAAATTGATTTTTTTAGAGATTTCAGTCCTTTTTAGTACATTTTTATTAATATTCACCACCTAGACTTCGTCATAGGCTACTCTATACACCCAGACACCTTCCTCTAATGTAGAATAATTTTGTACAACAAAATTATTCTTAAATATAATCCGTAATAATTTATTTTGCAGTTTTTGAGCAATAATTAGAGCGTTCTGATAGGCACCACCCCATGCTATTATACCATAATTTATCAAACTATGGAAAATGGCGTAATATATTGATAACAAAGACTCAAATGGCATAATTTTGGTTAATTTGTAAAACATAAAAACTAAATATTTTGTTTTTTTAACTATAGATAATATATGCTTATCTCATTTCATAGTATAATCAAAAATAATCCCTAAATATTTATAATATTCAACTCTATTCATATTTTCTTCGTTTATTTTAATTTCTAAATTATCAGGCACACTATTACAGTAGTTACCAAATGCCATGTATACAGTTTTACTTATATTTAAAGTGAGTTTATTAATTGCTAACCAGTTTGAGATTGTCTCAAGATAGTTATTCATTTTAGTCTGAGCTGAGATCCAAGAATTATCTGAGGATATAACGGCTGTAAATTATTGTTTCTTTTGGCATATCTAATAACAAATCATTAACATATATTATAAATAATAAGGGTCCTAAAATTGTTCCCTGTGGGACTCCAGTCATTATATCACGATAGTCGCTAACATTACTTTTAATATTTACTTTATGTTGCCTTCTACAAAGATGGCTTTTAAATAAATCAATTGCCTTTCCCTTTATTCCATAACAAACTAGCTTGTCTAATAAAATTTCGTGGTTTACAGTGTCAAAGGCTTTTGCAAGATCCAAAAATGTTAAAATTATTGGTTTGTTTTTATCTATTTTTTTATATATCTTACTTATTAAATATTCTAAGGCATCCGTGGATCCTTTACCTTTGACAAATCAAAAATATTACGAATAAAATACAAGCTAATTTATTCAGATTCATATGAGGTTTTGTATTATATTGGATATATCTTATGATTTTGAAATTATAAGTACAAAAAAGAAATATATTAAAATGGAAATTTATTGGGAAAACCACATCTTTGTTTACAAAAAATGTTACAAAAAAATGTTATAAAAAAGGAAATTCATCTTAAGCAATTTTTATGTACTCATATAATTTTGAATAAAAGTGCTGAAAGTATCAAATATTTACAAATAAAATATAAAACAATCATATTTAAATTTCTGTAAGATAATTATTATAAATTTAAAGTTTTAAATAAAATAAAATTAAACAACATTATTGTAAACAGAGAAAAACCGCTGTCAATTCTTTGTCACGTAGCTTCCTCTAACAAAATGTATACTTCAAATAGATAAATATTGTTCAAATATACAGTATATTATTAATTTTCAAAATACTTTTAATTTTACTTATTTTACATAAGGAGCACCCGTCACAATATCAAATCACACAATTTTCATGGAAAAATTTAAATCTCAATATCAAGGGGCACGGTGGCACCCCGATGGCAAGTATAAGTTTTATACACTGTGCCGTCGGGAGCACGCCGTGACCTATTATACTTTGAATTGGCTAAATAACCTATTAACGTTTTACGAATTCTGTATATATTTTATTCGATCTCCTGTTGATTTTCATGTATGAGTATGCAATTTCAAAGATTTTCATAAGATCTTTCTAATTAACATATTATTTTGTTGAGAAAATTGCTCGTTTGTAAAATAATTAAGTTTGAAAATTAATTTTACGAAAAAATTAATTTTTCGCCTCTCCGATTCTATTTTTTTTTCAGTCAGTCATCGCTATACATAGATATACATACATATACATAGATGTTAGGGCATATCGAATTTTTTGTACACAATTTGGCGAATGTGGTAATTTTGGACTTTTTGACTTTGGACAGAGCGGAAGCAATTGACTTTATACGCCTAAATTTTACAGACGTTCTATTTGATATAACTACTAAAATTTCCGCACTATTACAAGTCACCAAAGTGCATACAAAAATTCGATACACCCTAATAGATGTACATACATACGATTCTTTAATTATTACGAAGGATACTTGATGGACATTATAAACATAATAATCCGGACGGCATTTTCCCGGCTCTGCTGCAACAGGGCATGGACGTATTAGTCTCAGCCTTGGAGAAATTGTACTGAACTTGTCTGGCACTAGGATATGTGCTGGAAGAATGGAGTCAGGCAAGGGTGGCTTTCCTGTCCAAACCAGATAAGACACAACACACGATCGCAATGGACTTCGGGCCAATCAGCATGACCTCGTTTTTACTCAAAACCCTGAAAAGGCTTGACAGATACATCAAGGAGTCATCACTGGTAGAAGCGCCGCTGCACAGCAAGCAGCATGCCTACCAGACAAGGAAGTCGGTGGACACAGCGCTAGTGGATGCAGTTAGCTTCATTCAAAAGGGCATGAAGAACAAGGGTCTGGTATTGGTGTCATTCCTAGCAATCGAGGAGGCATTTAATTACACGACCAGTCAGGCGATTTCGGCAGGCATGGAGGATATGAAACGAAAAGCGTGATATCTTGCATTATGTCGCTTTCAAACAAACACCTGATTATGGTCAAAAAACATAGAAAAAAGGTTCACAAAAAAAAAAAAAAAAACTCGTTAAATATTAATCAAAAAAAGTCCAGTTTTGTTACTTGGGAGTTTCTGGGGTCGGTAAATACGAATATTGCGACGGCAACGCTCTCCATAGTACCTGGTGCTTAGGGTGGACAGTATCAATGTCGTCTTTTGGATTTTTGTTGGAATTTGAAACATAATTAGTTGAACTCGTTACTCGGGGGTTTTTGAGGTCGCTAATTACGAATACAACGACAACAAGGGCGTCCTAGGTACCTAGTATTTGATACCCAGGGTAGACAGTATCAACGTCGTCTAGGATTATCTTGAGAATTACACCATATCCATATTCAGTTGCCCCAGAAATCTCTGAATAACAAGTTTCGACTAATCATTTTCCAAATTCCCACAAAACTCTAGGAGGTGACGTTGATACTGTCCATACTAAGCACCAGAAACCTCAGGGAGCCATGCCGTCACGATATTCGTGTTCTGCAGCCGCAAAAACCTCAAGTAACAGAACTAGAGTCTTTATTTATTGGCTCTTTGCAATGCACTTTATATGGGTTATGATCACATTAGAAGCGCGCATTTGCTTATTTTAAGTTTAGAATTGGTTAAATAAAGGTTAGTTTTAACGAAAGAAATAACCTTATTTTTATTAAACAAATGAATGCCTAAGCTTATTCTTCTACCAGGGTAATGAATTACTTATATTATTTATACATCTATTTTTTCAACACTACCCATGAAGTAAATAGAAAGGCCCATGTTTGCTTCCTCCTAAGAGGAAGCTTTGTAATAGTACAATTTTCAGTTTCACTGAAACTTCGTAGAAACGCATTTGAAGGTGTTTGGAGTATGAATCATGCGTTTTTAGAAAATGTCCCTGCGGATGGCTGTGTGTGTATACGTATACCGTCATAATTCTGGAACCAGACTATCGATCGTAATAAAATTTGGCATGCATATATGTTTTCTGATTCTGAATACGGAAAAATTTTCAGGAAATATAATTTTGTTCAAGATTCTGACTATTTTATGGCCATATTGTAGCCATTTTTTGATTTTTAAAAATATTTTTGCTTTTTTTTTATAATATGATCTTTAGCGAGGATCGTGGGTGTAGGTGTGTGCGTGTTTGAGAAAAGACCACTTCCTCACCGTACGTTTTGATTTTACTTATTTATTTAATTGAGCACAAAAATAAATTAGAGATCGCGTGGCGGATGGACTAGCGCGTGCCGGCCAAGATGTCGTCGATGCTTCTTGGATCGTGGTCGGCAGCTATATCACGAGCCGCATGCTCGTATCTTGCGGAAGCGCTCGGGGGAGGGCAGAGCCCTCTAGAAGACTGCCCGAGGCTTCAGTAGTTGCTTTCGACGCACGCGAGATGGCGCCAGCTGTCCGGGTGGAGCAACCGCCACAGGTACTCCCCCCTCAGTGAGCTTCCCCTGGGAAGCGAACGAGACCTTCTTCTTGGCTACGGGGTGCTCTGAACTGGGCGAACTTCTCTCTTCTTTCTTGTCAGTCTTGTCGGAAGGATAGGAGTCTCCTGAGTCCTTTTCGGCCTCTGAGACGTCGATTGGCGGGTCGGAGATGTCCTGGTGCGCCGGGATTAGCGCGTCAGTTGTGACGGCCTTCTCCTGACCGTTGACCAGGATGATGTAGACCTTGTCGCTGCTTCTTCGGATGACCTTGAACGGGCCTACGTATGGTGGGACCAGCGGTTTCCTCACCGCGTCGACGCGTTGGTAGACGTGCGCGCATGTGGACAGCCGCTTGAGCCTGAACGGCTTGTAGCTTCCGCGGTGGGCTGCTGGTACAGGCTTGATGTCCTTAAAAAGTGCTCTCAGCTTTCCTGCAAAGGTACCTGGGTCTGCTGGAGCACTGTCGGTGGTGAAAAAGTCTCCAGGGATGCGTAGGATCGTTCCGTAGAGCATCTCCGCTGGAGAGGCCTGGAGATCTTCTTTCAGGCATGACCTGAGGCCCAGCATCACGAGAGGAAGCCGGTCAGGCCATGGTGTTTGTTCCTCACACATCAGCGCGGCCTTGAGCGTCCTGTGGAACCTCTCTATGAGTCCGTTGGCCTGTGGATGATAAGGAGTGGTGTGGATCCTGCGTGAGCCTATCAGCTGAGCCAAGGAGGCGAACAAAGCTGACTCAAATTGAGTGCCCTGGTCGGTGGTGATGGTGATCGGCGCTCCGTAGTGAGCCACCCAGTATTCGAAGAAGGCCTTTGCGATGGTTACTGCCCTGATGTCTGCAATTGGTACCACCACTGGCCACCTGGAGAAGCGGTCGATCATCGTGAGGCAGTATCGGAGGTCTCCGACGAGTGGCATCACGATAATGTCCATATGGACGTGCTCAAATCTGTTATCTGGCACATCGAAGGACTGGATGGCTTCCCTGTTGTGTCGCTGTACCTTGGCGCGTTGACAGGAGTCACAGGACTGCGCCCAGGAGTTTGCGTCCTTGCGTATGCCAGGCCAGACGAACTTGTCAGTTAGCATCCGAACTGTGGCTCGCACACTGGGATGTGCTGGACGGTGTATCGTGTCGAAAGCGAGCCGGCGGAGTTTTCCAGGCAGGTACGGCCGGACTACGTTGCCCAGGACGTTGCAGAAGATGTTGCTGGACGGCGAATTGCTGCAGGTCGAGGGTGCCGGTCTTCAGGAGATGCGGCAGCTCCTCGTCGTCGTCTTGAGCTGCTGCGATGGTGGCTGAGTCGAGGAGAGACGGCATGCTGATCGTTGCGCATGGCCTTGAAAGTGCGTCGGCCACCGCATTGTCCTCTCCCTTGACGTGCTTGAACCGGGCGTTGAACTGCAGCACGTAGTCGAGGTGCCGCTGTTGCCTGGGTGTCGTCTTGTCAGTCGGCTTGACTGCCGCGTAGACGAGCGGCTTGTGGTCGTTCCTGACGACAAACTCTCGGCCCTCCAGGATTCGGTAAAAGTGCTTCACTGCCTCGCAGACAGCAAGCAGCTCCCGGTCGTACGTACTGTACCTCCTCTCCGTTGGGGACAGCTTCTTCGAGAAGAAACCGACAGGTTGTCAGCAGCCGTCAATCCTCTGCTCCAAAGCAGCACCGATGGCGCTGTCGGATGCATCGGTTGCGAGAGCGAGAGGAGCCGTGGGCGAGAGGTAGCAGGTCCTGGAGGCGCCAGCCAAGCTGGCCTTCGCGGCCTCGAAAGCGGTCTCAGCTTCCGGCGTCCACTTTAGCACCTGTCGACTGCCCTTGCGGATGCCCTTCAGAATCTCGTTGAGCGGAGCCTGCTGCTGAGCTGCATACGGAATGCAGCGCCTGTAAAAATTGAGCATGCCCAAGAACCGCCGTAGAGCCTTGGGCGACTCGGGCTTCGGGAAGCTGCGGATGGCGTCAACCTTCTTCTCAGGCGGTTGAAAGCCCTGGTTGGAGACGGTGAATCCGAGGAAGTCCACCTCCTGCTGGCCTAAAACACACTTTGCGAGGTTGATGGTCAGGTGTGCTTGGCGTAGACGCTCGAGCAGCGCTCAAAGATGCTCCTCGTGGTTCCTGGACATGACGAGGATATCGTCGATGTAGGCACGTGTGAATGGCAGCTCTCGATGCAGGCCGTCCATGAACCTCTGGAATGTCTGCGTGGCGTTTCGTAGGCCTAGAGAGAGGGTGCAAAATTCGAAAAGACCGAAGGGTGTCGCCACGGCAGTCTTGCAGATGTCCCTGGGGTCCATAGGCACCTGGTAGTACATCTTCTCAAGGTCAATGACCGAGAAGACGTTACAGTCTCGACAGGAGGTCCTCTATCCTCGGCAATCCGTAGCGGTCTGGGATCGTCGAAGCGTTCAGCTTCCGATAATCGCCCGCGGCGCGGAATCCTCCCTTCGGTTTAGACACCATGTGGAGTGGGCTGGACCACTGCCCTGATCTTGGACGGATGATGCCTCGTTGGAGCAGCTTGTTGAAGTAGTCCTTGGCTGCCTCCAAACGCTCGCCGTAGAGCGGCCTGGGTCGAGAGTGGACCGGCGGGCCCGTGGTGTGGATCTCGTGCATGACCACCTCGCCGTTGAGCGTGGCTCTCTCCTCATTCGGCTGCGCCAGGTCAACGAACTCAGCTAGGAGCCGCTGGTATTCGTCCTGGGAGATGGCGGTGCTTGAGCCGGCAACCACCGAGACGCCGTGGATGGCAATCGCCCGGATCTCCGCCGGGGTGGAAAGCGTCGTGGTCGGGTCGATGAATCGACGATGCTGGAGGTCCACCAGATACCCTGAGTGGTGAAGGAAGTCCGCCCCCAGGATCGCAACCGGAACGTCCGCCACGACAAAAGGCCAAGGGATGGCTCGACGGAGTCCAAGGTTGAGCGTCACCAGGCGCCTACCGAAGGTGTGGACCGGGGTGCTGTTTGCCGCCACAAGGCGAAGCTTTCGATCTCGCACCGCTGACCGAGGCAGAAGCGACAGCACAGAGTCCACTAAGAAGCTGATGTTGGTCGTCCTGTCAAGGACGTGGAGGCGGTTTTCAGCAGAAGCTGGGCTGTCGGAGACCGCCAAAGCTCCTGGCAGCCGGCCTAGTTTCCCTGGTTGCTTGGAAAGGTGCAGGGCTGCCTGCAATTCGTTGCCTGATGTCCAAAACGCTGATGGTAGTAACAGTGGCTAGGGTTGCTGGCCGGAGACTTGGCCCGTGACCTTGAGCGGCTCTTACGGCCACCCTGTTGGCTGTTCTGTTGCTGCCCCCCTTGATAGCCGTTGACGGTCATCCTCTGGACCGCCTCGAGGGTTCTTGCTGTTGCAGACGCTATCTCGGCCATCGAGATGCGGATAGCGGCGAATTCGGCGAGGAGCCGTGGGTCAGCAGACAGAGATGGCGGGGCTGCCACAGGAACAGGAGCTATAGCCCGAGCTGGTGAAGGTGCTCTCCTGTTGTACGGATGCACGGCGAAAGTCGCAGGCCCAGTCTCGACGATGCCATCGGCCACCTCTGCGAGCTCGTCCAATGGGCTGTTGCGGAGAATGCGCAGCATCTTCGCGACGTTGTCCGGCATGAAGTCGAGCTAGCGGACGCGAAGAGCTTCGTCGTCAATGCTTCCGCCTGCCAGGGTGCGCATGTGACGTAGGAGCTGCGATGGTTTCCGCGTGCCCAGCTCCAACCCGGTGAAAAGCGGGACAATGCTTCCAAAATGGCGGTGTTCGTATCGCCACGTGGCGTAGCGCAGCGAGGTTGGCGTCGCCTGTCCCCGCGTTTCCGCTGCTGTCACCTGCACCTCCTGCCGAGTTGTTGTTGCCGGAGCCTCCGGAACCGTCCCCAAAGCCGCCGCCGGTGCCGCTCTCTCCTATCGGACCCGTCATGTCGACCTCGTCCTTGTCGTCGCTTTGCTCTGCGTCGAGGCTCGCGCGAAACTTCTTAGCTCTGGAGCGTAGCACGCGGGTAGTGATGCCGCGGTTTGGGCGTGGAGTCTCCGTGGCACTAGCTTTATCGAGATCAAGTTCAAGATCACCGGTATCGCCCTCACTCACAGCACATGTCCGATAAGCACTCGCGTTTGACAGCTGTCACGTGGTCACCGTAATCCGCCGCGATCACGTCGAGGTCACCAATTTAGCGAGGATCGTGGGTGTAGGTGTGTGCGTGTTTGAGAAAAGACCACGTACCTCACCGTACGTTTTGATTTTACTTATTTATTTAACTGAGTACAAAAATAAATTAGAGCAACCGCCACAGATCTATACAATATATTCAACAATAGTGTATCTGGAAAAGCATAAATTTGCCTCCTTTTTTTGCAAGGTTTTCCAGATTGACCGTTTCTTTCAATTATTATGATAAAAAAGGTGATTTAAAAAAAAATTAATATATCTAGAAGTACATCGTCAAACGTTTTGAAAAAATTTATGTCAATAAAAAACGATAATATCTATTTGTTGTAAAAACTGTTAACTATTTGATGACTAGTTTTGAAGCTAAAAATCGAAAACTGAAAAAAATGGGTTTTCTATGTCGTACGATAACGGGACTAAAAAGGCTTTAATTAAGTTGAAATTTTGGGAAAATCACCTCAGCTAGTTTCTTTTTGCAGCTTATAAAACTGTTTAGTTTAAAGATATCAGGATTCAAATTCTTTGTCTCTCACCCTGTATACCCTGTATAACTGAAAATTACTATTTCTGTTAAACCTTATAACTCGCAAACTAAAGTTCAGAATGTTTTAAGACATTTATAATTTTATAAGGTTATAAGGACCCAATGGTATTTGAAATAAAAAAACACATTTTACAAGGTAAAATGTTGGCAACAAGTTTTGTACCTATCCTCACCTTTCAGTATCTTAGTATTATAATTATGATTTCTCCTCTAAAAAGCTATGCTATCCTTAAAAAAATTGTCTGATGTTTATAGCTTACAAAAGTTTTTCTGCATTTTTATCAATATACGCTAATAAATGTAGAGAAATCAGTTTTAAAAATGTCAAGTGTTAAAAATCAGCAAACTGACAAAAATCATTACTTACTCCAAGAAGAATCAATCTCACTATAACTTGAAGATGAAAATCTGCTTTGTGTTTCATGATTTTCTCACATCTAATCTGAATATTCTAAAACTAATCCATATCATCTTGTGCAAAAAAATGAGTAAACTCATAAATATAAAAAAATCAAGTAAATTCCTCCTAAGTATATAAAAGAATCATTTAAACACAAAGCGGATTTTCATCGTATATAAAAATAAGATGGTTGTACTTTTTAAAATTATTCTTTTAATGTTTGACCCTTGCAGCGATAAAAAAACGACTGCAAGCCATGAGATAAGAAAAAAATTTGAGCACTCGCGCTCCGCGCAGTTTTTACTCGCATTAGCTGATCAAGTAACCTAACCTAATAAGACATAACGTGGCCGTTTTTTCATTCAAAATTATTACCATAGGGAAAATGCCGTCCAGACCTGCCACCTTGTAGGGCTCAAACGTCCCTATAGCCCACCTTATCCTTGCCTTGTCTGTTACCCGTTTCGCCAGTCTTCAGTCCTCTCAGCGGACCATCAGCCGTACGGCCTCTGACCTCGCCCCTTCCCTGAAGTCTGGAAAGTGGGTTTCCATTAGGCCTTCTAGGGCCTCCTGTCCTTTCTTTGTCCAGTCCCCTGTTTCTAATCTGATTGAGTCTGTCAGTAGCTTTTTCGGGTGTTGCAGGACACTGCACAGCCTGACCGTGTCTGATAACGTGCTTCGGCTTTTGCAGTATCGCTTCCAACCCTCTGACTCTAGCTATTTTGATCTCCTTTTTATATTTCTTTTGCTCCGCTTTATACGCCCGTTTGTCCTTGTCACTCTTTGTGTGTTTGGACCGGTTGTATAGCAGTCTTACTTTCTTCCTGCATTTCTCTAGTGACTTATTCCACCAGGGAGCGCCCTTCTATGGCCTTTACTGCCTAAGTTTATAATTGTTCTCGTAAGAACTTATTATTATGTCCTGCCTATCCAGTTTGTTCCTTATGAATTGATCAAGCGTACTTTGTCCGCCAAGTCTGAACACAATATGTTGGTGGTCTGACATGGAGACTTCTTTCGACACTCTTCAGTCTATATCCTCGGACCACACGTTCCTGAAGGCCAGGGTGATCTTTATGACCTTCTCCGTTGAAGCGTTTTGAAACGTGGGTCTGTTACCCATATTGAGAATGTCTATGTTCGTTGCTGCTAAGAACTCCAATAGAAATTTCTCCTCTAGAATTACAGTCTGTGCTGCCCATGTGTGATGTGCGTTTACGTCGCAACCCATTATAAGCTTGGTGCCTTTGGTTTCGGATTCTCTAATTAATGCGACCATTATCTCCGGTGGGCACGCTTCCTCCTGGGGAAAGTATGCCGCGGCAATCATAATGACTTTTCGTTCGTCTTCGATATCCTTGTAGCTTACCCTAGCTGTACATAGATTCCTTGAGCAGTACTTTGGCACTGTCTCTATCTGAATCCCCTTGACAATTAGGCACGTTCTAGTCGAAACGGGACTGCCACTGATTAGTGTACGTATTTTGTTTAAGCCTGCGATTTTATCATTGTGAATCCAAGGTTCTTGCATTAGGCAAATACTTGTATGCACTCCCGCCATACGTCTAGCTAGAACTGCCGAGGTGCTCTTGCAATGGCGCAGATTAATTTGCGTGAACTCTATGGTGGTGTCCGGTACAGATCCAGCCCCATTCATATTGTTCACGCTGTTACGTTGCCCTTGATCAGCCATCTTGATCGAGAGCACCGCTTATCCGGGGAGCTGTCGGAGTGCTGTCTTTTGGGTGGGCCCGTAAGGGCGTCAGTCTGAGACCCCTCAGGAGCGCCCTCCAGACGCTTTGTTTTCAGCTTTGCCCTCAAGGCTAGCTTCCTATTTGCGTGCCTGTTTCTTTTCTTTTCTTTGTTTTTTTCTGTTCCCGAGGTGGCACCGGTATTTACCGATGAGGCGGACCCCACAGCCACCCGGAGACTCTCTCCTGGGAACTTTCACAGGTATTAACGTCTTGACAACAGACGCCCGGTCTTCCAAAATACCGTCCGTGAAGACTTGGCTTAAGCTGATGAGCTCCTTTGTTGCTGGCACTTTTGCAACCGTTTTGTGTGTCTTGTTCATTTTCAGTTAAAGATTAAACGGGTGTGTTAGTGTGCGTGGACTGAGCCTCGCCCCCGCTTCCCGGACCAGTCAGCCCTTCAGAAAGTCACCCACCGCGGAAAAGCCGACCCCAACATCTGTGGCCTTAGCATACGATCCCCCCCCCCCCCCATCCCGACCCAACATGGCCCTATCCGGTCACCAACCAGCACTGTTATGTCAGGCGGGATTTTTTATCTGCTGATAGGGCAGGCAGGTCATGCTGGTTAGGCTGACCCGGGCCCACGTACTATCCGACGGCCTAGGAGCGCCAGACAACCTCGTTTTTCTACAGTACTCTCAGATTGACGCAGTAAGACCTTCTCGAGTGACCCCGGTGGACAGACATGCCCAAGGGCAGCTGAGGAGTCGGCAGTGTGGTAGTGTTGAGGTAACGTGTGTTCGTGAGTCGTGTTTCCCAACCGGCACTACCGCCTTTGCCTGGTTGGGGGATTGCTCCTAGCCTCTTGACGGTCTGCTCTCTCTCTCTCTCTCTCTCTCTCTCTCTCTCTCTCTTACTGGGTCCGGGTCCGAGATCCGCCGCACAATCTTCCAGAGCAGCCCCTTTACCGGTTCAACGGGCACACGACAAGCTGGCAATCCTTCGAGGAAGAAAAAGACTTTAATTAAGTTGAAATTTTGAAAGAAGCTACCTCGGCTAAGTTCTTTTTATATTATGAAACCGTTCCGTTCAAAACATTAAAATTAAAGTTCTTTGTCTCTCATCCTGAATACCATGTGAATGAATTACTATTTTTGTTAAGGGAACAAAACACTTTTAAACTTTGAAAAATTCAATTTTTTTTTTCATTGATTATTTTGATAAGAAAGTTTTGTAGAACACGCTCCCAAATCTCGTTAATAAAAAAAAAATTCTCGCAAAATTATAAGCAAAATACTATAACAAAATTTTTACTATTTTTTCGTAAAATTACGTATTTTTTATTTTTTTTCAATGCGACATATTTTAAGTTTTATAAATTCAACCTGTAAGATATTTTTATTGTAAAATGAAAGAAATACAATTTTTTACCGTTTTATATTCGTATGATACGTAACGTATATATTTTAGTCGATTAATTTAAGCGTATAAATTAGTAGTTTTTCTTGTGTTTTTCACGATAAAGGTGCGATTTTACTTTTTATATGTTATCCTAGCTTGTTCCCACCGAACTATATGGACATTTGGTAGAATTTAAATGTGCCCTGCGCATCAACTGTTGGGTGAGGATATAATCAACGTATTGGAAAATGACGGAGCGATCGTTCTGCTGTTCTGCTAATTGTAAGTGCTAGCAGACAGCAAGTATTTCGAAACACAGTTGATATAGTCCTGGGATGTGTTTTACATCGAGTAAATACAGCTGATGTCTAAATATATAAAAACAGCTAATATTTTAATAAACTTCATCAGAATGTGCATAAATAAGTGTAGTGTCTTTGAGTTATACCAATATCCCTAAAAAAAGAAAAAAAGTGTAGTGCTATTTATAAAAGCAGAGCAGTAGAGTGATTTTATTATCTTATATTTTAAAAGTTTTATAACAAGTCTAGTGTTAGAATTATTGTTAAGAAATATGTGCAAAGGAGTTTTAAAGGCAGGTGTACGAGCACGCACATTGGCAAGAAGTACTCACGAGGAACAGGCAAAAAGAGGATAAGAAGATACTTTGGAGAAACTTATAAGGATGAATTCAGTAAGAAGTCAAGACCTTCAAACTACTCAAGAAAAATCTAAAGTCCAGATGCCCAAGGCACCACTGGGGTCAGAGATAGAATGATATCAATATTTTGTTTCCTGGGCTCGAGCAACTTTTGAGGTTATACCCAACAAAAAGTGCAACTTGTCAAGTCAAGAGTTCGAGGATTGTGTTTTAAAATTGACGTACTGATATTGAACATGGTCAGTTAGATGCTGCGTGTAATCTCATGCAAAACAGTTAGCGCTAAAAATGACGTATGAGATAATTGTAGAAGAATAGTATTAGCATTTTGTGCTCTGAGTCTTAGACTTGCAGTAGCCAAGGAATCACCAAAAGTTGCAGCGAAGGAATAAAATGCAGTAACACAGACTGGTACTCCTTGACTGAACAATTTCAATAGACCCTGGTAATGCTAACCTGCTTGATGACATTTGGAGGTTACATTAATAATTTTTTCAGCCACGATAAAATACTTTTTTTTTTTACATTTTCTATGAAAATTCATAAAATGCCTTTTTCATTTGCAAGTGAGAAAAGCCGTACTGATCACAAAGGTATATTCTGAATATACCACATAAAAGCAAAGAATCGAGGTCTATGTGTGCGGAACATTTAAAACGGAACAAGGCCCCAAAGGATTTGGCAAGTATTAATTTATGTTATGTTTCCCTATTAAACATTTTTCGCAAGATCTGAGATAAGATCCTACAAACTGTCTTATGTACAATTTGGAACAAGATCTTGTACAAGATCGTACACCAGATCTTTTCATTGATTTTCAACCATGAACCTACTTTACATAAGATCTCATATAAGATATTACATTTATAGTAAAAAAATTATCTTTATTAAATATTCATGTAAGATCTTATGCATGATCTCATACAAATTCTTATGTAAGAACTTTAAATAATTCATACTAAAACTACAGGTGTACAAAGTATGCTCCTAAAATTTTAGCCCAAAAGAACCACTCTTTCACTTGGAATCCTACGGACAGTGAAATAATTCACAAAACATTGCACCGAGTGCCACAATCGGCAAGAAGGGGTAATTAACATTTTAGCACGGTAAGGTTAAAGGTTTCATTACTAAGTATCAGGAAAAAAACCGCTGTTAATTCTTAGGTATATAGCTTGCTTCAACATTATTTATTGCCTTAATTTCAAAATTGTTATTACTCCAGACATAATAACATACAATTTTTCTACTTTTCTGTTTGATAGATAATAGTACATTATGTAATAAGGGAGTAAAGTCGTTGATTATTCCCTCGGGTGAGAGGTTACTGCTTGTGCAAATCGAGGGCAGTAAATCACCCGAGGGAATAATCGACATTACTCTCGTGTTGCATATAGTGCTTTATTCACGACCGAACTGTGTAGCCACTTTATTTCTTGAAAAGTGGGACCTACTCAGATATCGTCATTTTAATGAAAATTTGCGTTTGTTATTATTTTCTATTTATTCTATTATACTTATTTCATATATAATAATACAAAATAACAATCATTTTGATAATTTATACAAAATAAAATCGCTTTATTCATTACTAAACTTTATGATCACTTTTTGCTTTGAAAAGTGCCATCCTTTCATCCATTGCTAATACGATCTAAATTTGTTAATAAATGAGGGATTTGGTGTAATAAATAATATCACCCATTGTTCCAGTGGACCCTTCGGGTAAGTGTTGTACCTTTATTTAATACTGATTGTTGGAGATTACACTTATATCGTCGGATACGAACAACATGTGCTCTATATAGCCATCTTACGCTCTCAGCGGTCGAGCTGCTTCTGTTACTCTATACTCACACTCTCACTCTTTACCTATAGTTACACTACCGCGCGCTAGACTATCCTGCTTGCTATAGTCGCGCACGCATGCCTGCTCACGTGCTCTCTATAGTATGTACGGATAGTAGCATATAAATTACTTATATCTCAATAAAATTAAATAAACTAATACAATTTTTTTTAATATTTAAAATATTTAAAATTTTTTAATTTTTTTAATAATTTTTCTACTTTTTAACATTTTTCAAAATTTTCAAAATTTTTTAGATATTTTCAAAAATGTTTAAAATTTTGCGGGAATAAAGAATTTATTTCCCGCAAATTTACTTTATTCCTGCATTTTGCATCTCAGAATTGAATCAATGAAATCACTCCGAATCACTTAAAATTTGTATTATTCTTTCTCTCTCGCTCGCCGAGCTATAATTAATTAATAGTTGTTAAACGAAATATCGCCATGGAAGAAATGCACGTGCAACATTAAAAATTTTGTTTTTCATGAATTAATAAAAAGAAAACAGAAAAAACAAACATAGGTAGATTAAAATTTATTTTATAGAAGCTGAGCTAGAAATGATGCAGTTTTCAGTAACACAGAGTATACCGGATAAAAAAATTAATTTTTGAACATTTATATCTTTGAAACTAACTGATATTTTAAACAGCCTAATAAAGGGACTCATTATACTGTGGAATTTTAACTAAATCCCGATAGAGAGAGAGAGAGAGAGAGAGAGAGAGAGAGAGAGAGAGAGAGAGAGAGAGAGAGAGAGAGAGAGAGACAACTATCCGAGGAATCAAGTCTTTATTCATACGCATAAAATGCTGTGTTGTTTTAACAAGGATTAGAAAAATTATTGGCCCAGATGAAGATCCTTGAGGAACACTAGAAGTACTCGGTAAAAAACTAAGAATAAAACCAATAAATGTGTTTATAGTCTCGCGAAAAGGAAGAGACTTGTAGATCTTGATGGACGAGTTGGCAATAAACAAAACTATCGACAGTTAATGTGAACTTATAACCGTAGAAAAAAAGGCATTGACCTTTATTAAATATAGTGTATATTTTCAAGTATTTAAATCTAAGGAAAAGAAGTGAAAGTTAAAGTATTAAAGTACCGACGCGTGAAAAAACGATATTGTTTACGGACGACATTGTGAGGCAAGTACGAGCGCTCACAGCGGCAGAAGACCGCTCGCGCAACAGGCGGAGAGAGAGAGAGAGAGAGAGAGAGAGAGAGAGAGAGAGAGAGAGAGAGAGAGTAGGGGAGAGCGAGCTTGCGTTGCCATGGCAACCCCCAATCCATGCCGTGTGAGCAGGCAAATACATTCGAATTTGCGACAACGGCTCGCTTCTCGAACCTTCTAGCTCTCTGTCTCTCGGCGTAACTGTCTAATTTTCGAACAAAATGACATTATTCGAGAAATTTAAGTCGTGGAATTTTCGATACAATAGCTCGTGATTAATGACATCGAAGGCACGTTAAAACTCCGTACCATGACGAATATCCTTAGTTACCTTTAACAATGCAGTTTCAGTGCTATGGTCGCTTCTAAGACGTGACCGATACCTGCTAATGAGCGAATTTTCCTCTAGAAACTGAGTAATCCGTTTTACAACAAGCGAGTCGAATACTTTGGCAAAATTTGGAATATTCGCCACTGGACGTGCGTCAGCTGATGATTTTGGTGAATCTTGCTGTGTGGCACAATAACAGACCTCCTCCAAATATGTGGATAAATTCCTTAGCTTAGAGACGGGTTAAAAAGCTCAGTGAGAAAGGTTACGATGACAGCTAATATAGGATCAAAATACGCAAGTGGTAATCCATCACAACTACGACTCTTGGCTTTAGGTAAGTAAGCTAGGAATATCTCATGAACTAGTCTAATGTCCACCTCTTCAAACGGAAATTTATTAGATGAGGCTAACTGCGAAGCGTCGAGTATACCTTTTAAAGTAGCAATAGAACAGGAAGGGTGGTGGCACGTAACAGACGAATAAAACACGATCAGATCCTCTTTATTAAAGTAATGTAACGGTGATTTAAAATCAGTAGGTAACAGCCCAAACTTGCGCAATATGCTCTGTTACGTCAGAACGAGCGCAACTCACCAATATACTTACGGTGTGCTGAGTTCCTATCTTCGGAAATTATTATTATTTTAAATTTACAAAGGAAATCCCTTTTAGCTACCACAGACGCGGTCACTGCCTTTCGGGAAAGGGAGCCGGATAACAAAATCACTTTTACACAAGGTTAGAATTTTAAGCAACTATTACGTTTATTTAATCAAGAAAACAAGAGAGAAAAGTACCTTTGTGTAATGTGTGTAAATGTGTGTGGATGGGCGCCTGCAGGAGGTTGCAGCTGTAGATCCTTGGCGCTCGCTAGTTTTGCGTCGGTGGTTCAGTCGGTCAGGTTGGTGTGCGTGTCGGTCCTTTGGCTCGTGCCTCCTCGGAGCAGGTGCTGATAGATGGGCGCCTCTATGCGTCGGCTCTCTTCCAGTGACGAGAAAGGATGGTTTACGGCCTTGTACTTTCAACTTATTCAGCGTGAACTTTATTCATTTCGAAGATAACGACCCCACGTGGGACTTTCTCGATTCATTTTCGGGAAAGCCCTCTCTTTCGATATTTTCTTGTCACGTGGTTATTTTGATGAGCTTGTCGCTATTTGAGGGATATCGCGACGTAGTTTGCTCGTTCAGTGACATCTTTTTAATTCTGTTGATAGTCCGCGTCAGTTTTTTGACGACCGCCATTCTTTTGGATAATCTACGCCCCGTGCGCTGTTGCCGCTACTCTTCTATTCTTGTTTTTGTAGAATGATATTGTGGTGGGGAAGTACTGCTTCTTGTAGCTGCTGCGATGGCGGTGCTCGCGAGTGTGTGTATTTGTTTTGTGTGTAAAAATATTTTTGTGTCTTCATTTTAATTGGCGTCGTAGACGCGTAATGGAATCGGGGATTCCATTACAGCTCTAAGCTCTTGATCGATCCTGGATATTTGTGACAATGTAGGTATCACGAGCATGCTTTATTGCACGTTAGACACGGTTCTCAAACGACCTGTAACTCTCAAAGTCATGATTTTTACCAGTAAATTTTTAATAAACGTATAATCGGTCACGTTCTTTGCAGAGATCTTTGAGATCCTTTGAAAACCAAGGAGCAGGTTGACGGCGCAATTTACGTGAGGTAAATGGAGCATGAAGATCAAGAGGACGAAGAATAACTTCACGAAATGAGCCAACAATATCATTTACATCTAACATCTGTACTATTCAGGCCTGCAATTCGGTTGAAAGGGCAGTCAAAAAAGACTCTGGTGGACTAAATTACTAAATAAATGCGACCCTTTTTGCAGGCTAGTAAAAAACTTAAGCAACGTCTGGCTCTTCGGGTGACGATAAACTGAGCCAAATAATAACTTCTGTTTGCCTTCAATACTTAGAAGCAGATATTCTGTTTCTTTTATGCTGTCGATTTGAGATGAATCAATTATAGAAAAAACTAAGTCATCACGTACATAACATACGACACCCCCACCCTGAACATAGTCACTCTTGAGTAACATTAGCACGCTTATGCGATTTGAGTCCTCTATAATTGCGCACGAAATCATAGCCAGTAATATTAAAATTAGAGGATTCATGCAGCGGCGTAAGCCATGTTTCGGAAATGGATAAAATATCAATTCGCAAATTAATAAGAAATGCCTCGATTTCGATAAAATGAGCTTTAATAGAATTTACATTTAGCTCAGCTGTGCACAACGTATTCGATGCTAATTTTATCTCGTTTTCAATATCAACAATTGATAAACAGTTCGTGTTATTATGTGTATTTGGCTCGTGTGGTTTATATCATTGATACATTATCATCATGAAGTCAAACATATTTGTAGCCTAGAAATGAGCATGATTTTTGGCAGCACGATACAAATTATAAGCATATGGCGACAACATTTCGTAGAAATTACTCATCGAATCCCCTCTGTTAGTGTACAAATCACGCATCTTTAAAACAACACGAGAACGCTTAACCTTAAGAACATTATCGCGTACACAAAGTGATTTAAATTGAATAACATACGAATAGGTACCTATGCCTTGTGACTGGTCATTTGAGCTAACAGTCTTCCGCACATGCCTTGGTTTGATCTCTTTGTAGCTATACACATCTGACAACTCGGAGTCTAAATTTAATTCATGAAACATTACAGCGGTTAGGTCTTTCGTATGAATTAAATGGTATGCCATATTTCATATTAATTTTATATTTCGCATTACCCCTTGCCTGTCAATTCTTTAGTCCAGTAATTTCGGTACGCAATGTAGCATTCTCTTCCTTCAAATCTTGCAAGCGCTTTCTATGCCCTGAGATATCTACAAGCAGCTTATCAGCTTTTTCCGAAAGATTGTTTGTCGTCACAGTTGAATTGCCTACGTGTGTGTTTGTGAAGGCCACTTGATGAAAAACCGCGGGAAATTTGTCATCTAACGAGAAAGTGCTCCAATCATCTGGTACATTCATAGCGCAATTTCCTGACTATAACTATTTAAAGTACTTGGTTAGGTTTCTAAAACCATGCTATTGCTAAGCAAACTAACATCATGAAATGGGTCGATATTTAGATCTCTAGCGTTGTCGAAAGCAAAATCACGCTTATAATTTTCAGTGAAATTTTCACGCTGAGCAATAATCTTGTTGGAACTATAGAACGTCGCTTGACAGCAGGGTTTTGCACAAACCTTTGCTCTTACAAATCGTGCAAGGCAACCCTCGTGAAAAGAAACATTACAAGTAGTGCAATTTATGCCTTTGTTCGCTACGTTATTTGCGCATCTCCTACACTTCGGCATTTAGAGAGTGTTAAATGCTCACATAAACAAATTCCAGTAAAATCCAATAAAATAACAACAATACATTATAAGCTAACATAGTGCCGCGACGTAAGCTTCCTGGTAAGCGTCACGCATTTTTATCGTGTCATACTGGAGAGCAAGTGGGAACTGCAGTGTGTATCACCTGTGATGAGGCTTTTCACATCAACTGTCTTAATCAGATATCTGATAATTATAAATACTTGGGGAAAATCAAATAACCTGCCCCGAGCATAGTGTGAAAAACATAACCTTTAAAATTGAGGAGAACAGCCTGACTGAATGAGCAAGAATAATTATTGCTCATATTAAATCTAAGACAACTGAGAAAATAAGAAGAGAACCACTGGCTAAAACAGAGGGTAAGACCTTAGATTTACTCAATTCAGAATTAACTGTTAGTAGCAGTGAGGTTGAGTTTTCAAAAACAAAGGTCAGTCTCCTGAAAAGACTGGTTACCGAATTGTAAAAGAAAAATAATCTTATAAAAGAAAAGCTACAGAGAAATTTGAATCAACATGCTCTCAAGACTTTCACGTACAAAGATGCTGTTAAACAACCAAAACCTCCGCAAAAATTTTCATGAATACGAAAGATGAAGTAATGATTAGCTGTACAAGTGAAGATAGTGTAGCATTAACAGAAAGTGTTCTCAAAAAAAAAAACTAAAAGGTATTTGCAAGGCAAAATGGACGAACATAAGAATCCGAAGCTCAAAATTGTCGGAATAGACAATTACACGGATCAAGTGGCGCGGTAGTGCAACGAAGGCGAGTTTAAGAAGTCTGCGGTGACCGCGACACTATTTACTTTTATATTGGGTTTTCAATTTTTCAATTCAATAAATACAAATATTTACATTATTGTATATGATTTTTTTTAGCGTACAATCATATTTGTATGCTTAACTATGATTTCTAATCGATATATTGGCAAGAAAGAAGCTTTTTTTACAATAAACGGGTATGTCTTAACGAAAATGCTCAAATCTGTTTGGGATTCTTCAGACCAACATGTTCAGACCATGAAATTAGCCGCACATGGCTAGTGTTAAGACTGTGAATTTAGCCGCACATATTGCTTTCCCACATACTTATACATCAGACCAGCGGGATTACTAATGTGATCACACATATATAGACAAGCGGGACTACGGGTGTGATTTCATTTTTTTTTATTTAATATCAAGTGGCGCGGTAGCAGTAGCCAGGGTAGCCGATGACGACGTCTAGGTGGAGCGCACCATGGTTTTTTTGTTTCTAGGTGTACAAATCATTCGAGAACGGTGTCTAGGCGTACAGGGTGGCTGATGATGAGGTCTAGGTAATGCTCATTGTAGTTTTTGGTGTGTAGAAAAATAAATTGTTCGAGGACAGCGTCCAGGTGTACAGGGTGGCCGATGACGCAGTCGAGATTGTGTGCTTCGTAGATATTGGTGTCTTAGTGTGATAATAATATTCGTGGACAGCAAAAATTTACACCTATCCAAATTTTAACATATATTATCGATCATAGGCAACATACTAATATTTTGCGACAAAACAATCAGTGTTCCATGTTAGTGATAAAAATGTTACAAAAAAGCCATGGTCAAAATGTGCTAAAGATGCTTATATTTTATTTTTAGGACAAATATGAAATACTCAAAAAAATTTACTAAAAAGAATTGGAATGTCGAAAGAAAATTGACTTCTAAAAAAGTAAAAGGTTAGGCGAGTTTGATATATTCCGCAACGAAATTACAGATAAAAAAGAACTGAGATCGATCAAACAAAGTCGACTTTTTTATATTTAATCTTAATAAAGCAAAATAATTGTTTTGTTTAATCAAGGGCTTACTGAACTTAAAGTTATGTCATATGATTGCATTGTCAACATCATATACTTGCATTGACAACATGGCGGGAGAGCGGATTCCTCCCGACAAGTGCTATAGTAATTTTGCTTATCACAAGCTAAAGACAAGTACATTACTGGTTTGCATTATCTGTGATGCAGTATATCATCAAAATTGCCTAGCAGAACAATCGACTAATTTGAAGATCCTTAGTAAAAATCTAATAATCTGTCCGTCCAGAGCATAGCAACAGAGACCTAACCTTAAAAATTGATGAGGAAAGCCTGAACGACGCAGTGAGATTGCTGATTGCTAAAATTAAACTAAGCAAATCAGAAGAAATTATGAATTCTAAAAGCATCAAGTACACCACAAGACTCACTCGAGATCAATATTGAAGAAAAGTACAAACTGGTCAAGAATGAAAATTTTTTGCTAAAGCAGTTAGTGAGTGAACTAAATGAAAAAAACTCAATGTTGAAAGAGAACATGCAAATAAAGCAGAATGAGATGACACCAGCATATATGTCGTGCGCAGAGATAACAAGTTTTCTTAAGCCACTCGAAAAAAAGTGCCAAAGATAACAGTAAAAATGTGGGTAACAAACCAGTTGACATTAGGGAAAAAGTTATTCAGTGTTTAACTACTTATGAAAGGATTTAAACTACAAATATGTTTGGTAACAAAGGATGAACTCATTATCTCCTGTTTGAATAGTGAAAGTGTTACACCAACAGAAGAGGTACTAAAACATAACCTTGAAGGTGTTTGTGAAGTTAGAAAAGATGAATTGAAAAATCCCAAAATTAAAATTGTTGGAATTGACAATTGTAAGAACTTTGAGGGTCAAGACTATAAGGAAGATATAAACGCAAGAAATTTTAGTAGTTTTACGAACAAAGTTAAAGTTTTACACATGCATAAAAATAAATACAATAATCTGACTACAGTTTTAATGAAGGTTTCTGCTGTGGTACATAAATATATTAAAGAAACTGAAAGCAAGGTTTTCGTGGGATACCAGAATTGCAAAGTATACAACTTGATCAACATAAGACTCTGTTATAATTGTAAGAGGTTTAGACATAACAGCAAAAAATGTAACAAAACTAGTGTATGCCTTAAATGCGCAAAAAATCACAAGACATGTACCTGTAAAAATAATACTATGAAATGTTTAAACTGTGAATACACTAACTATAAATACAAGACAAATTTGGACATCAAACATGATCCTAGTGATTAAAGAAAAAAATAAACAAGTACATGGAGTTAACTGACTATCTGATAAGACCTATTTTATCGACGGTGAGCCAAGTTTACCATGAGAAGGGACCTATAATAGAAACCCAAAGCTCACCCAAAAACGAAGTAACACAAACACCTAAACAAAAACAAGAACAACCAAAACCAACAAAGACAGCAAAATCTACAAACCAACAGCCACCTACTTAACAAAGGAATTCAAGGTTAAGAAGCGGCAAATCTACTAATTATTAAATAATGGATATTTTCGATAATCTCGACTTGATACAAAAAGATTCAGTGCAAAAAGAAAAGACATACAGTGGTATTGACGATATAAAACAGGCATTTAGTAATAAAAATAATCTAGTTATGCAAATAAATGTAAGAAGTCCGAATGCAAATTTTGATAATGTTCAAATATTCTTTGAAAGCCTTATGGTGAAACCAACGGTTGTTATTTGTACTGAAACTTTTGAACAAGTAAATAATAACATATATGAATTGATCGGCACTAACTACGGATATAAGTCCTACTACAACGATAGTAGGATCAATAGAAATGACGGAGTTTTTGTTCTTGTAAATAAGAATTTAGTTTAAAGAACGGAAATCGTTCAACAGGGTAAAATTAAGATTGTAAATACTAGAATTAAGTTAACTAATAGTACTAATATTGTAATTTCCGCTATATATAGATTACATGGAATACCAAAGAGTGAATTTATATTAAATTTAAACAAATACTTAATAACAAAGAAAAATATTAAAAATCATTTAGTAATAGGAGATTTTAAGATTCATCTATCAGAATGCGATCATGCAAGTCAAGAGTTTCTGTGCAATTTCTTTGAAAAAGAATATATACCGGGTTTCGTCGGTATTACGACGCCGCCTATAGGAGTATCCAAAGAACCCTGCATTAATAATCTACATAATATTAATTTGCTTAAATTTCTGTCCAAAACGTCATTTCCAGTTAAATTTATTCAAATCCCTTCAATTCTAATTGAAATTTTTTTATGTCTCATTGAGTCCTAACATCTGAGAACATTTCTACCGTTTTATTTTATTTCTTTTGTGCGCCAATATTGTGATATTTTAATGTAAAGATTAAATTTTGCACTTTCCGGGTTTTTCAGGGAATTTTTCAGAACTTCTTGGAATTTTAGTCTTCCTGGAATTCTGGAGCTGATAATATATTCTTGATTATAAACAAGGTTTTTTTGTAGTTAAACTTTGTATAACTTGGAAGGTAGCATCATATATTATATATATTACATTATAAAGGATTAACCTCAGGATCATCCTGACACCTAGACATCCTCTACTGGGAGTAAACATTTTTTTTTTGGTATATTTGTTTTATACTAAGTGCGTTGTATCATAGACCATGTCTCGCCATCTGGGAGGTGATTTTGACACCTGGACATCGTCTACTGGAAGTAAAAATTTTCTTCTGGTGCTTTTGTTGTATACTAAGTGCGTTGTATCATAGACCATGTCTCGTCGTCCGGAAAGGGATTTTGACACCTGGACATCGTTTACTAGAAGTAAAGATTTTCTTCTGGTGCTTTTGTTGTATAATAAGTGCGTTGTATCATAGACCATGTCTCGTCGTCCGGAAAGGGATTTTGACACCTGGACATCGTCTACTGGAACTGAAAATTTTCTTCTGGTACATTTGTTGTATACTAAGTGCGTTGTATCATAGACCATGTCTCGTCGTCCGGAAAGGGATTTTGACACCTGGACATCGTCTACTGGAAGTAAAAATTTTCTTCTGGTATATTTGTTGTATACTAAGTGCGTTGTATCATAGACCATGTCTCGCCATCCGGGAGGTGATTTTGACACCTGGACTTAGTGTACTGGAAGTAAAAATTTATTTTTGATTTCGCCTGTGTGAGCGCGTGCGTGTGCATGTGTGTGTGTGTGTGTGTGTGAGGATGTACATTGAGAACAAAAATTAGATTCCAATCCAAGCTTATTAATAATACACTCTGCGTTTAACAGGGTTGAAACTGTCATTCTTTCGATATAACAATGAGTAAATAACTATAATTTCCTAAATTTTTGTAAAATTAAATATAACTGTTAATCTATTAAAATATATTTAGAGTTCAATATAAATTTAATAGTTGTAATAATCAAGTATAATAAATCATATCAAAAATATGTATTAGTTTAAAGTTAAAAGAGTAGTAAATAATCAATATGAATAAGTAACAACATTCTAAAATGTATATGAAATATGCATAAAATGTTAATACTATGATACATAATAATCTTAATGTTAAAATATGTTGAAAAATTAGATAGCATATCGAAAGAAGCCCGCATTAATATTATTGACAATATACGCGTATATTAATAAGTTTGATATACTCACTTATTTAATATTGTTTGAATAGTTAGTATAAATAATTTATGGTCAATACAATTACTATAAAAAAATAAATGTTAAAGATAATATAATATAGTAGTTTATTTTTGAATTTTTATATACTTATTCTATACCATCAATTTGTGTATATAATAAAGGGAGCGCTACTAAATTTGAGATTTAGAAGAGCTTTTATACTTATTTAAAATGTAGTTTTGTACTGTAAATTTAATAATATTTAAATAACTCAATTACATTAAATTAAATAACTTATTTAATTTATTAAATACATAAATTATAATGCACAAGCGCTACCAATATCAATAAAACTGGTTGCTGCTATTTTTTTTTCTTTGATGTTTACTATATAAAATTTTTATAATCAAATACTTATATTTTGTTATTTAATTAATTGGTTAAATATATAAATAATAATGTTCAAGCGCTACCAACGGCAATAAAATTGGTTGCGGCTATTTTTTTTCTTTGAAGCTTACTATATAAATTTTTTATAATTAAATATTTATATTTTATTATTAAAATAATTTGTTCAATAAAAAAATGATGGTGCACAAGCGCTACCAACGGTAATGAAATTGGTTGCTTCTATTTTATTTGTTTGATGCTTACAATATGAAACTTTCATAATTAAATAATTATATTTTGTTATTTAAATAATTTATTAGATAAAAATGATAATATACAAGTGCTACCAATGGCAATGAAACTGGTTGCTGCTATTTTTATCTCTTTAATGCTTATCGTTTAATTGATGGACAGAACATAACTATATTAAAAATTTTAATGTATATAAAATTAAATTAATGTTCAGTATTAACATATATAAATAAGTTAAATATTAATTATTGAATATATTAGAAGATAAGTTAAAAATTAATTTAAAAAATTTAGTTTTAAATTGTCTAATTCCAAAATTTCACGATAAACAACATTTTTAATATAAATTTTTAGATTATCATTAAAACATTTATTTAAATAATTAATTTTATGATTTTGATTTTTTGTTNCAATACATAAATGATAATGTACAAGCTCTACCAACGGTAATGAAATTGGTTGCTGCTATTTTATTTATTTGATGCTTACAATATGAAACTTGCATAATTAAATAATTATATTTTGTTATTTAAATAATTTATTAGATAAAAATTATAATGTACACGCGGTACCAATGGCAATGAATCTGGTTGCTGCTTTTTCTTTCCTTGAAGTTTACTATATGTAATTTTTATAATCAAATATTTATATTTTGTTATTTAAATAATTTGTTCAATACATAAATGATAATGTACAAGCTCTACCAACGGTAATGAAATTGGTTGCTGCTATTTTATTTATTTGATGCTTACAATATGAAACTTGCATAATTAAATAATTATATTTTGTTATTTAAATAATTTATTAGATAAAAATGATAATATACAAGTGCTACCAATGGCAATGAAACTGGTTGCTGCTATTTTTATCTCTTTAATGCTTATCGTTTAATTGATGGACAGAACATAACTATATTAAAAATTTTAATGTATATAAAATTAAATTAATGTTCAGTATTAACATATATAAATAAGTTAAATATTAATTATTGAATATATTAGAAGATAAGTTAAAAATTAATTTAAAAAATTTAGTTTTAAATTGTCTAATTCCAAAATTTCACGATAAACAACATTTTTAATATAAATTTTTAGATTATCATTAAAACATTTATTTAAATAATTAATTTTATGATTTTGATTTTTTGTTATTACTGAATCTTCTGCTAATAATATTTTTAAATTATTTTTTTGACGTACTATAGATAAAGCAACATATAATTGACCATGACTAAAAACTGACGACGGTAAATATAATCCTATATTATCAAATGATTGACCTTGAGATTTATTTATAGTCATTCCGAATCCTAATCTAAATGGAAATTGTCTTCGTACCATGGTAAATGGAACTTCTTCAATCGAAGGACTTAAATCAATTCGGGGTATTAAAATAATTTTACCTTTAGCGGTACCAGTAATAATTTCAGCTTTAACAACGTAAGATCGTAATTCTTGTATCATTAATCTAGTTCCGTTGCATAAACCACCATCTAAATTTAAGTTTCTTAATAAAATTACAATCGCACCAACTTTTAATGTTAATTTATGAGGAGGAAGTCCATTGGGTGTTAATGAATGGATAAATTCTATTGGTATTGAATTAAACATATCTTCATTTTTATCTGTGTTTACCGAATCAATACTTAAATATGTATGACTTAATCCTTCCAATTGATCTAATATTTTGTCGTTAATTTTTAAAACATCAATATTAGTTGGTGCTAATATTACTTTTTGATATAATGTTTTATCATTGGGATCAATCTTATTTCCGAAAATTTCGTATATTAGATTTCCTCTAGATAATATATCATTGGATATCGAGTTGCGAGGTTTTGCTTTTCAAATTTAAGTGTGCAATTTTGTTCGCCTACGTTTAATAACCAAGATTTAAATGATTGATCATTATTTGTGATTCTAATATTATCAATTAATTTCATAATTTTAAATTTATTCCATATTGAACTCTTTTTAACACATGATTCTAGAATTTGAGTTCGACTTCCACGTCGTACAACAGGTAATATTTGACAAAAATCTCCTGATAATACGACTACTATTCCTCCAAATGGTTCTACTGAATTATGCAAATCTTTAAATAATTTATCAATAGCATCAAACGCATATTTTGATGCCATGGGTATTTCATCCCAAATTAATACTTTTATTGTTTTTAGAAATTTTCCATAATTTGAATTAGGACTTACATAACTTGTTGATAATTCTGATCAATTTAATGGTAATTTAAATGTTGTATGAACTGTTATGTCTCCATATAACAAATTCGCGGCTATACCAGTCCAAGCTACAGATATAACTGAAATTTGATGATAATTAAGATATGAAATTAATTTATTGTGTAAATAACTTTTTCCTGATCCTCCGGGACCATCCACAAAAATTAATTTTTCATATTTTTCATTAGAATGTATTGCTTTTATAACCTTGTTAAAAATATCACGTTGTCTCTTATTAAGTGAGTGGATAATGTTCGAATCATATGAAGGTGCTAATAGAGTAGTTTCGCAATCATTAGAGTAATTGAAAATTTGAATAGTTTCATCAATTAAAGGTAAATCATAATCACGTAAAGTCATTCCATGTGAAATTAAAATATTATTAATTTTCGTTAAACAAGTTTGTTCTGCAATTTCATCATTTAATTTAGGATCATAAAAATACGTTTTATATTTATTATATAGTTCTTTAGCATTGCAAGGATGATGAAATATCAAAATAAAAGAATATAATTGAATCAATCATTGCAAAGATTTCATTTTTCTGGTCCATTATTAATTTCACAATCTTAAATTTAATTCGATTTAAATTTCGATTCTATTTTATTACTACTACTAACATGTTTTGTGGTTATGTGACATAATCCGGAGTCGTTACATTAATTTTGTAGCAGACATCAAATAAATGATGTTAAAAAATAATAAAGGTTATTATGATCACACAAAAGTAAATGGTTAAATAGCTAATCTACACTGAAACCCATGGTTCCGAGAGCAAAATTTATAGATGGGTGTTTGCATGAAAATTTAAACTACAGCACTTGAGATAAAAACAAGTGGATATATTGTTTTAACAACTTGAAATAAATCACCATGCAAAATTTTAGCCCTCTAAGTATAATGGTTTTTAATTAAGAGCAAAATAAAATTCTCAATAATTGTACGATTAATTTTTTCAATTTTTCTTTTTGCTGTCAATTAAAAAATACCATACTTAGAGGGCTAAAATTTTGCATGGTGATTTGTTTAAATTTGTTAAAACAATATATCCACATGCCTTTATCTCAATTGCTGTAGTTTAAATTCTCATGTAAACATCCATCTGTAAATTTCGCACTCAGAGCCATAAGATTCAGTATGGATAAGCTAGCAAAGACGCAGTCAAGTAAAAATTGTTACGCTTGCCTTTTTATACATAATAAAATAAACATCTACATCACAAACTTACATGAATACACTGCATATAAGACACTAAAATAATGGATATTGCCTGCAATAACTGACTCGTTGATGAATATCTATCAAGATCAACATATTTAAACTCCATCATTGGTAATCTTGAACACACAGATTCCACATGATGTTTTCTAATATCCACACTTAAGTACATATTAAAAACTATATATGTCAGTGTGAATGTGATCATGTTTATACAAATACATAAATGTGTGCAAGGTTTGGTTGCCATTCTTGAAATGTCCATTTTTTTTGACATATTATGCCCACTTACCATCACCTATTAACAGGGACACATGGCTACGATATGCCACATACTTACCCAAAGAATACATGACTCCTTAATGTAAGTTATATTATATTCGTTAAGATTAATCATGATTCATAAAAAGGAGGATTTATTTTAAGGAGTTAATAAGGAATCAACGTCTATGCTTTAGAAGAAAGTAAATTTTTTACTTTCTAAAAACTTGACAAATCTCTTGAATATTGTAAAACATATAACAAGGTGTCAAGAATAAAGTATAAAATCCAGATTTAGTCTCAGTATACAAATAATTACATTAAAAAAAAACAGTTTAAATTTTATAATAACAAAACTTCACAAACTTATAAAACTCTTCATGCAATTATTATAAAATATGTACTAAGATGTTATATAAAATATATAAGTTTGAATGTAGTATCAATATGGATTTAATGATATTTTCAAAAAGAAATTTTACATTTAGCGTTATCATTTAATTTGATTAATTATATATATTTTAAACTTTATACTTAAATTCTTTGGAATATATTTTATAATGTTGTAAATTTTCAAAGGGTGAAAGATGTATATTTTTTTATTAATATGATTCTAAGGAATAATGAATTAAATTTTTGTCTAAGTATTAAAAAAAATGATGAAATTATTACTAGATAAAATCTAAGTTATCAAGTTCAAAGCACGCTGATCTAATTTCTAATATAAATAAGAGATTATAATTAGTTAGTAATAAAAATAAAATTTTATCAATGTATATAAAGTTAATAATAATTCATTGAAACTTATATCTTAAAAAATAAATTCAATTAATATTATTACATATTAATGTAACAAAAATTTATCGGTTTTAATTGTATTTAATCGATTCAGTTGAAGCTTTCTCTGATCAAAATCTGACAGATTCAATCGGATTAAAACCGATTAACTTTTATAATTGGTTTAAATCGTAGTAATCGGTTTGAATTCGACAATTCCGGATCACAATTCCATATTAAAACCAATTATGGTTTTAATCGTTTTTAATTGGTCATTTTTAGCAGGGAACTTATAAATTTAAATTAGATCTTATAATTATATTTAATTAACATTAAAAATTTTAATATTATTAGCTCAAATTTTTATATGAATTTACAATCAAATTTTGTAGTATAAACTAATAAATAAATAAATCTAATATAGTTGTAATTTTGAAAAATGCGCCATAATATGGTAATTGATCCCGTTTTGAATATTCGCAAGTTAAAGTAAAAGTGGTCCCTACTGAAAAAAATCAGATGAGAATTAACTGATAATCAGCTGATTATTAGTTAAGTTATTTAAAATAAGTAAAATTTTTTAATTTCATATAATTAGGGCCAGTACTGGTGTTACCGTCAGGATGATAACACGAAAACTCTAGCTGTGAGCTCTAACATTTTTGTTTTTCAATAATTTAATCTAAATAAAATTTTTTAACTCTCAGCTAGAGTTTTCGTGTTATCATCCTGACGGTAACACCAGTACTGGCCCTTATTATATGAAATTTACAAATTTTACTTATTTAAAATAACTTATAATAAATATATTAAAGTTGACAAATTTTGAATGATTATCACCTGATTATCATTAAAATTGTATCTCACATAAACGCATATTTATAATTATCAGCTTTATTAAAAATATTGAGCTGAAATCACTTGATAATCAGCTGACGTTTTAGCATGGTTATCAGATGATGATCAACTGATTATCAGTTGATTGTCATCTGATTTTTGTTTAGTATGGTAATACATCACATCGCACAAATTTAAATAATAAGTATTACGTTTTAATGTTATAATGCAATTACTTTTGATTTTAAAATAAAGTTATTTTTAAATATTGATATATTATTTTATTATTGTTTTTGTTTCATATTTTTATTATCATAAATTTGTGGAATGTATATTTAAAACTTGAAATAATGTTTAAACAGTACGAGCGAGCGTTAGCGAGCGAGTTTTTAGCTAGTATTTTTATAAAAACGGATAACCTAAATACAGTAACTTATAAACTCAAACTATCAATAACTGACCATTACCCAATATTTATTGCACTCGATATAATGAAAATTGAAGATAACAAACAAACAGCATATTTAAATTATAAATAATTAGTAAACAGCAGAAAACAGAAACTGGAATAAAATGATATCGTTGCAGGATCCCAATTTAGCAACTGATAATTTAATATCTAAAATTAAACATTGTATTGAGTTAACCAAAACGAAACCAAGAAAATATAAAAAAAGTTGGATCACCAATGCTATTGTAAATTCATGTAAAACCGAAGAATTTTTATATAAATTATGGCAAATGGATGTTAATAATGAAAAACTCAAATATGAATATAAAACGTACACTAAAACATTAGACACGGTCATTAATTATGCTAAATTTATATATGATAAAAGCCTAGTTGAAAAAATGCTAACAATCCTAAAAAGCTATGGAATATCATTAACAAAAAAATAGATGAAAAAAAATTCAATGATAATGCCATAAATTATATAAAGATCAATAATAATAAAATTACAAACAAAATAGAAATAGCTGAAAATATGAACATATTTTTTTGTGAGATCGGACGTAAATTAAGTGATGATATTGTAAAACCAAATAATGCTAAACTCAAACTGCCCGAGATAAATCCTAAGTCTATTTTTCTGAAACTTACTAATTCGACAGAAGTCAAAACTATAATCAATAATTTGCAATTCAAAAATGGTAGCGTTGACAAAATCAATGCCAAAACGCTGAAGGTAATTTGCAACTACATTGCAGAACCATTAGCACATATTTTTAATCTGTGTATCGAAAAAGCAATATGGCCTGATTCACTCAAACAAGCCGAAATAACACCGATCTACAAATCTGGTGAAAGACATAGCATAACTAATTTATCGACCAATCTTCCTCATATCAAATATTGCTAAGATTTTTGAGAGAATTATTCATACTTGAATATACGATTTTGTAGAAGAATATAATGTAATATCCAAGCAACAATTTGGTTTTATGAGGAAGATCGGTACAAAAAATGCTCTAAATAGTTTGATAAACATGCTATACAATAATGTGGATCAACGAATACCAACAATCGTAACCTTTATGGATTTGGCGAAAGCTTTCAATACTGTTGATCACCGTATATTATTGGACAAACTGTATTGTATAGGAATCAGAGGCCAGGGGTTCGATCTCCTTGCAAGTTATCTAAACAATAGATATCAAAGAGTAAAAGTAGATGGAAAGAAGAGCGAATTCTTATTAGTAAATACAGGGGTACCACAGGGTAGTATCCTAGGACCATTACTATTGATCCTATACATTAATGATATTTTAAAGGAGATCCCTCGTGAGGAAATTATGACATACGCTGACGATACGGCAATATTAGCGACAGGTAAAAATTGGGAAGATGCCTAAAATAATATGAACAAGTATTTAGGAGTAATATCTAACTGGTAGCACTCAAAAAATTATTATTGACTATAGATAAAACAGTCTGTATGACTTTCGGCAGCTATGTTGATAGCGTACCAGTACAAACAAATACTAAAATAAGCGACAAAGCTGTTACCCGAGTTGAAAGCGTTAAATATTTTGGGATTGTCTTAGATTACAATTTGAAATGAAACAAACACATCCAATACTTAGTCAAAAAAAACAAAATACTTTGTATATATATTTTATAAAATTGCTAGACAATGACAGTTGAAACGCTTCGTATGATTTATCTTTAAAATAAAACCTTCCTCAAAAGGTAAAAGGTAGGCAAGTATAAACTAGTTTTTATTTACTATTAATTTTTAATCTGATGATAATATAATTCATTCAAATAATTATTTATATAAGTGATAAATTATGGTAAAAAAATATATTTATTTATTTATTTATTTATCCAGAGTAAGTACAATAGATTGAAATACATCGATTATACAAAAACATTACATAAAAGTAATCCAGCAGAGGAAAATTTCCTGTTCGCCGGTCCGGAATACAAAATGACTTAATAAAACTAAATCTTAAAACTAAAATGTGTAGTTTCTCCGCCGTGTTTGAAATCCAGTAGTACAATCTACCAGAATAACCCAGCGTTGCAAGTTTTCTTTCAAATATTCTCTCATTCACCAATATCTCACTAGCATATATCTTGCTGTCGTGAAACTCTGAGTTGACGCATTTCTGCTCCTTGCAAAAATGATCCTCTCCATGCAATTAGGCTTTGCAGGACATGTAAGATCAACAGCACAAGTTACTCTATAATGTGGGAACATTTCTTTATGTTGATTTGCAGACTCACATTTGCACGGCTCTGTGAAAACTATCTCGTCTATAATTACGATGTCTTTATGTGGTGGCTGTCTTTCTAGCTTATCCATCGAGTTTGTGAATATTTGCTTTCCCCTCATTCCTCTGTCGAAATAAAATATTGCTTTATTTGATCCTAGGTAGTTAAGATCACCATATGACATGCGAATATTGTTTGACTGCAATATATAGGCTACCCAGGTGCTGTCGCCACCTCTGATAGTAAAGCTTTCGTATTATTGTTCTCAACCATTTTATCAATCTCAGTGAATACTGATTCGATTGGTTTTTTTATCTCCTTAATATCTTTTATACTATCATCTTCTACCTTGTGCTCCTGTTTAACAAAATATATGTGTTTTATAATAGAGGGTTTGGGTACGTCACAATTTTCACAGTTTTCTGCCAGCATAAGTTGTTTGTTTTGTTTCTCTGCATTTCCTAGAGTAGAGTTGAAAACCTTATCTTCCGTTGTTGTAGTCCTAATAATCTGTTTCTTTTCTGTTTTGAGTTTCCACGTGTTTATAATCTTATTTGCTATCTGCTCGATAGCTCTTTTATTTTCTGAAGTTAGGTTATTCATTTTCTTCCAATTGTAGTTAGATATTCGACGATGAGAGCGATTATGGTGTAGTATACACATGTTATTTGCGCATATGTATGTTCGTATGTTAAGCTTCAATTTATCAAATAATGCATTGACATCCTCATGGACTTCCAATGTAGGATATGCATATTCAATAATTTTCTTTGTTAGAGGTAGTGAAAATTCTTTATTTTGTATATTTTTGCAGTTAGGTTGTATATGTTGTTCTAGTCAACACTTCAAGTTAAAAAAGTAATTTATTCTTCGACAATCAATTTTTGTTGTTATGGATGAATTAGTTTTATTTTGCATTATAGGCTGTTTTCTTTGATCCACTTTTTAATTTTAACCTTTCCGATGTTGTTGTTTGTTAAATCCTTAAGTTCTTTTGGTAATTTGTTGAAGGTTGTTAAAGCTCTTATATAGCTATTTTTATGGTTATCTTTCTGCGACGTTTGGGAATTTGTATACTTTTGTGCCTAGTGGTTTTATCTGAATTTAAATAGTTATCCTGTAGTTCTATATAATGGTACATCAGTGATTCATATGAGAAAATTTATTCCAAATTAAGTGGTTGATTATCAACTAAGAATTTATTCTTGTTTACTATTTTGAGTAGTTTGTTCTGTAGACTTTGAAGACATCTAATTGTGCTTGTATATGCACCACCCCAGGCTATGATGCCATAAGAGGTGATGCTATAAAACAGTGCATAATATAGCATTTTCAAATTCTCGGTAGACATAATTCTTAAAAGCTTGTAAAACAAAAAAGTTAAATATTTAGTTTTGTTATATATGTAGTTAATATGAATATTCCATTTCATGTTGCTGTCGAAAATAACGCCGAGATATTTAGCGTCATCAACTCGTTTTATTTGTTTACCATGAATATTTGTGTTTAGATTTTTTGGGATACTAGTAGCGGCATTACCAAATTCTAGGTATACAGTTTTTTCTGTATTAAGTGACAGTTTATTTAATGCCAGCCAGTTGACTATATTGTCAAGGCGGTTATTCATTTTTGCTTCAACCTTTTGCCAATCATTACCTGCAGTTATAACTGCGGTCTCATCAGCAAAAGAAAAAATTGTGTTGTTTGATATTGTAACTAGTAAATCATTGATGTAGATGATAAAGAGTAATCGCCCAAGAATAGTACCTTGAGGTACACCCATGCTTAGAGTATGGAAATGTTGTTATTTACTTTTACACTTGTTTTCTGTTGCTTAGGTAATTTTTTATAAGTTCATGACTGATTTCTCTAATTCCATAGTTATATAGCTTGTCAAGGAGAATTTGATGGTCCACCGTATCAAACGCCTTGGCAAGATCAAGGAAAGTGATTGCGATAGGACTGCTTTTGTCAAGTTGATTATAAATCTGATTTGTTATTTGGTAGAGGGCTTCTTTAGTACTTCTGTTTTTCCTAAAACCAAATTGCTTATCTGAGAACAAGCTACATTCATCAAAGACATTTAGTATACGTTTATATAACAATTTTTAGAAAATTTTTGCAATATTAGATATTAGCGAAATTGGTCTGTAATTGTTTAGTAGATATTTTTCTTTAGCTTTGTGTAAAGGAATAATTTCTGCAATTTTTAGAGCTTCTGGCCATATTGCCTTTTCCAAACTCAGATTTATTATGTGAACCAGAGGATCACAAATATACTCGTGTATTGTTTTTAAAGTCAGAGTATTGATGCCATCAATTCCACCATTTTTATTTTTCATATTATTAATTATTTCATGTATTTCTTTATAGTTTGTTGGGTGTATAAAAATACTTTTGTTGTTCACGCTTGGCATCTTTATTTTCTCATTCTTTGGCATATTTATTTTGCCTTGTAACTGCTTACTTATGTCGCAAAAGAAGTTGTTCATATGTTCGGCCATCTCATTTGCATCAGTGATTTTTTTGTTGTTATTTATAATATAATTAATGTTATTGCACTTTTTAGGATTCTTACCCATTTTATTATTAATAATTTTCCACAAATTCCTTTGATTGCACATATTCATTTCTCTCTGTTTTTTATCAAATTCTTCTTTTGCATTGTATATAATTCCATTAAGTATTTTGACATAATTATTATATGCTTCTTTTTTTGTTAGATTACTAGGATCACTTTTCCATATTTTATACAGTTCCTCTTTTTTATTGCACGATATCGTTATTGCTTTCGTTATCCAGTCTTTTCTTGGTTTCATTTTATTGTGATTATTCTTTCGCACTTTATATTCAGCCTTTTTTGTGCACGTTTCGATTTTTAGAATTAGGTCATTTAATGCCAGATTTGGATCTGACATTAATAAGATGTCTGACCAATTTACCCTTTCAGCAGTTTTCCTTAGCTTGTTGTAATTTATCTTTTTATGTTCTTCATGACTAGAATTGTTTTTAATGCCCTTTAGCGATATCATTATTGGGAAATAATCATTGAAAGGGACACTGAGTGTGAAAGTTTTGTATTTTATCTTGCTTAGCTTATAAAGAAATTGTCTATGCAAGTGCCCTTATTTATATTAGTAGAAGAAATACTTGTAAGAAATTCTGGTCTACCACATCTTGATTTAAAATATCGCAATTAAAATCTCCTATTATTAAGTTATTTTTATATTTCTTGTTAAGTTTTATAAGGTTTTTGATGTTTAATAAAAATTCTGTTTTGTGCATATCATGCGATCTATAAATTGCTGATAATATTATTTCTTTATTATTTGTTAAAGTAATTGTAGAGTTGATAATCTTGAGATTGTTTATTTGAATAATTTCTGTTGTTTCAATTATGTTTTCACTTATGTACATAGATACTCCATCGGATTTATTTATTCTACTATCATTGTAGTACATTTTATAGCCTTTTATATTAAAAATTTCATATTTTTCAAGATTCCAAGTTTCAGTACAAACAATAATACACGGTTTTACTTCTAGGCTGTTTAAAAAAACAAGTAGTTTGTTATAATTTGCATTTAAGCTTCTTATATTAATACACAAAATTATTCCTTTATCATTTAACAAGTGCCCATTTAACATGTTTATATTATCAAAATTGTATTCTTGATTAAGGATATCCTTTTGAAAGTCTATATCCATTACCTTTTCTTAGTATTTTTGGATGGTACTGTTTGTATGGGCGATGTTAATGACCCTGCTGATGTAGCACTTGCTAATCTTGTTCTTGTACGCGACCATTTGTCACCATTTGTCGCGAAAATGTGCGCTCTACTTTACCGAAGAATCTTTGGTGACTAGTCTGAATTGGATAGTCTGTCATTTCAATGAATTTTTTTTATTTTATGTTTTAGAACTTCACAATTATCACTATCTATGGCACTATGATTGATGTTGTAATTTGTCTTATATTTTTTATTGCTAAATTCACAGTTTGGACACTTATTTGTTTCACTATTGCACTGAGCAGCTGAGTGATCTCCCGCGCATTGGTAACACGTGGCTTGGTTCCTACAGTTTTTGCCCCTATGTCCAAATCTAGCACATTTGTAGCATGGATTTGTATTTATGATGTCAAAAACTGTACAATTTTGATATCCAATGAATAATCTGTTTTTGTTTTCTTTTATATGTTTATAAATCGCTGGTGTAACTTGTAGTATTGCACACCTGGTTTTAGATTTTACGTTTTCGTACATATGTACTTTTCATCAAAATCACTGAAATTTCTTTGATTAATATCTTGTTCAAAATCTCTATCATTATTATAAACTTTGTCTATATCAATCACTTTCACGGTTGGCTTTCTTATCTGTTCCTTTTCAATTTTAAAATCCTTGTTTGCTAGTTTTTTGATCAAAGTTTTTTCGAGTGAATTAATACTTTCCTCGTTCCTGCAATTTATTATTACGGTATCTTTATTTTTGTTAATGACATTTTTAGTTTGTATGGATTTATCCTTGGTTAAATATTTGACAATTGTATTTTCTAAGTTAGTGTTGTCATTTTCATTTATTTTCTTGACAACTAATTTAGGTACTCTTTTGGGTTTGGGTTTGCTATTGTTTATTGAACTTGTTAATGCCTCAGAAAATGATTTAACTTTGTTAAAATCAGTGTTATTGATTCTTTGTTTTTCTTTAATTAGTAATTCGTTTAGTAGTTGATTTTTACCTTGTAGTTCCTTGTATAATTCTTTTAGTAAATTGATTTTTAGTTTTTCATTTTCACTATAATCATCAATAGTACTGTTGTTTTCATCGTCTTGTTTCTTGCTGAGTTCGATGTCATTTAATATCTCACGTTTGACTTTTTCTCTGTTTTCATACTTCAGCTGTGCGATGAATTCGCAGGACTGCTGATTAAGCGTGCCATATGGTAGCTTAGAGGTTAGAGCAAAATTCGGGTGCTCCGAGTTATAATTTGACACAAATTCGCTCGTGTGATAGAAATCACCACAAACTATGCACACTACTGCACTTACTTTATTGGTTGAATGACATTTAAAGTAGTTATTATTAAGAGCGGCATCGGGCGGCTCATTGCCTCCCGACGTCATCTCGTCATAGTCATATGAAATGGCAATTACGTATAATTTCGAATAAATTTATCAAATTATTCTTTAATACGATTTATAATTTTATTGTTTTCCTAATGTCATTGTTAATTTACTGGCGGTATTCTACACTATTATAAACATTCTTAATAAACCCGTCGGTTGATAGTTCCTAATGTGAATTGTTTGATTTGATAAAAATGAATAACGTTATCAAATAAACTTATAACGTCTTTCAAATTCAGTGAAACACAACATCGTTAATAATAAATCAGATATTAAGAAATGAAAAATTATCATTAAAAAATTATTCTTTTTATCTTACCGTAAAATTATTAAGCGATGGGTTTATCAAGTATAACGAGTTTTATCAAGAATAACGAGTTTCGACTTATTATGTTACAAATTTACCTAAAACTCTTAAAGACGACGTTGATACTGTCCACCCTGGGCACCAGGTACCTTGGAGGCCGTTGCTGTCGCGATATTTGTATTCACCGACCTCGAAAATCCCTGAGTAACGAGTTTCGACTTATTATGTTACGAATTTCCCTGAAACTCTTAAAGACAACGTTGATACTGTCCACCCTGGACATTGGATATCGCGCAAGCTGCGCAGCGACAGGCGAGAGCCGCGTCAAGCGCGTGAACGTGTGAGTCAGAGAGAAAGAGCCGAAAGAGCGTACCACGTGACGCCACGGCTCTTCGATGTCAGATCTCGAAGTTGTGCCTGCAGGCGAAATACAGATTGCAATAAACTGTACCTATTGTGATTCTTTATTTTTCCCTCTTTCCTGCGTACTCCCAAACGTTGGCGATCGCGCCAAATCCTACGGTCAAAGAAAAATCCTAGTGCATACGAGGCGCTAGGTAATGCGCACCTGTATTGGGAGGCACAGCGTTGCACTTAAAGGTATTCAACCCTAGCTCCTACGTTCCTCTGCATCAAGCATGGGAGTGAGATCTCAACTCTGTTACTTACGTTCCTCTGTATCGGTTTGAGAAGCGTTTCGTATCTACTACTTAGTGGCCTTTGTCTAGCAACAGTTTTACTCGGCTGTTTTATCTTGTCCTTTCCTTCTTTTCTCTTTGTTATTTCTAATCTTCTTGAAAATGGTCCTTATGTAGTTGTTTATTGCGCACTAATCATCCTCTGACGCCAGCATAGCTGTCATCATTGACTTAGGTGTCACTCTAGTCTGAAGATAACACTCGAGTTTTTTACGCTCCATTTGGTATCGCAAACAGTCGCAGAGGACATGTTCCGCATCTTTGTACCATCCTCTATTTTAAATATGTAGAGGTACGCCCAAAAGTATCCGTGCCTCGCCAAAAACTGCGTAAGGTAGTAGTTGAGTCAACCACGTCCCCTCTGCATCCAGTCCTCTATTCCTGGTATGAGGCAATGTGTCCAATGCCCCTTATCACTGAAATCCCATCTTTTTTTCCACTTAGTTATTGCCTACTTTCTTGAGGAGTCCCAGATTTCATTATGCGTGTTGTCGTTAATCCATATCTTCGCCTCGAATACGTACTTTCTCTCCATTGCTGAAAGGGCAAGAGGTGGCATGCTTGTTATGATGCAGTCTGCATCGTCTTTTACCGTACGGTAAGCCGATGCAACTCTTAGTGCACTTTCCCTGTACACTGTTGATATTTTTCGTGTATAACATTTCGCCAACATGGCATCTGCTTATATTGGAGCTCCGTATACAATAATCGATGTGATTTCACTGGTTAAGAGTAACCTTCGTTTCTGCACCCTCCTAAATTTGGCATCAACCTTGATAGAGTAGCACTAACTCTAGATGCCTTATCTCCCACTATGGCAAAATGCTTATTTAATGTCAATTTGGCATCCATAGTGATGCCTAAGTATTTATTAGTTGGTAGAGAAAGAATCTCATGCTCATCCATCGTCAAGTTTATCGTCTCCAGTTTCTTCCTAGATATAAGGATAGCCTCCGTTTTATGAATAGCAAGCTCTAGACCTGTCTCGATCAGTCACTCATTTATTATTCGGATAGCCTCGTTAGTAATTTCTGGGTCTTCATTCTTTTCCTTTGCTACTACCGCATTTGTGAATCCCACAGCCATTGCTCCTTCAGGTAGTTTTAACCTTAAAACTCCATCGTATATAGTGTCCCACATAAGTCGGTTCATCACTGACCCCTGGGGGACGCCTTTTGTGACTTTGTAGATTTCTGTGCCATTTTCTGTATCGTGTAGTAGAATTCTGTTCTTCAGGTAGTCCGACATAATCCTTCTCATTTGCAGAGGTACTTCCTTTGTTCGTAACACCTTTTGCACCTTTCTTAAGTTAAACGCATTTTTGACGTCCAGTATAATGATAGCACAGTACTTCTTGAATCTACGTCTCTATCTTTTTTGCTTTTATCGCTGATAATCACAATTACGATACGGTGCATTAATTCCGTGCACTTAATAGGAGGTACATAACTTTCTTTTATCTTCTTCGTTACTACTTTATAAAGTCAGTCCCAGAGATCCAGTTTAACCTCGTCTTGTAGTTTTTTTAAGGTTTATTCCTAATTTATTCCTTGTTGTCACGGATTATCCTCTTGAGTTACCGCTTAGCATTCTTTATTTTCAGCTTTTAGGCTTTTACTATACCCTGGCCTCTGTAGGTCTTATAATATTTCTTTCTCGCCCGATGGCACTTTTAACTTCGTTATCTTACCAGTATACTGGTAGTCGTCTCTAATTTGGTACGCTTCTTGGCATGGTGACATTGCAGGCTCATGTAATGTTATCACCTGCTTAGCTTTGCTGTTTGCTAAGTCAGACAGCTGCATGTCATTTAGTGTCAGAAAAAATACTTCTTTGTCATATTTCTTCGATTTCTACTATGGATCCCGTGCCTTATTTTCTAAAAGTGTGGGTACAGCCTTTATTGGCTAATAACAAATCTAGAGGAGAGAATGCCTTCAAAAATACTTGCCTTTTGAGGTTAGCCCTTTGGCTGCCCCACTCTGCAGCTCAAGCGTAAAAGTCACTGGCAATAATCACTGGCTTTCTTTCTCCGATATCCTGTACCAATCAATCTAACATAGCAGCTGTAGTACCCGTGTATCTGATTTTTTCTGGAAAGCAGCGAGGCAACTTTGTCTCATCTATCAGATTTCCATGTTGACTCTTTTAGGTTTTTGTATTGCTTGCACACAATAGCTACGTCTGCCTTCTGCTCACAGATATACTAATAAAGGAGGTTCTAAGCTATTTCACAGTGATTTAGATGAAAGTTGTACTATTCTCATATTCTTTTTTTTGCTACTCCTAATACTGCTTGGTAGGCTAGGCAAGCTGAACTACCTGCAGCATGTTCACTTTTTTCCACTCCATTTTCACCGTAGCAAAGAATACAGCTTGGCTTGTTGTTGCAGCTTTTCGCTGCATGCCCCGATGTACCGCAATTAAAGCAGCATTGACTTCGGTCTTGCGTGCATGTACACATATAAATACGGCATCGCCCTCGGTACAGCATTTCAATGTGTTTTCTTACTCGAACATGTGAATTTTCAGTGCGGGAAGGATCCTCTATCTGTCTCGCACGCTAGCGCTGAAAGACCACGATTTTTTTTGTGTGTTTTATAAACCTAGAGGAGTTATTTTCGCATGCAGGAGATAATATAACCTTATCTGTCAACCACTGTACAACTGCTGCCGGTGAACATCCTCATAGCTGTTTCATCATGCGGAAATAACATCGGTACTAATCAGCGCTAAAGATGAGAAAATAAATCTCGCTTAGTAAATCATTAGCTCCAAATTTTACAAAACGAAGATTATTTACCGAGAAGCTTAAAAATTAGAAAAACATAGCTTTATATCTATCTAATAAGCACGAGATCAGCCGTCACCGTTGCTGTGCATCTGGTTCCAATTTTTGCCATTAGGGTGCAACACCATCGGTTTTGGACAAACGTTGGCTCTTCTGACTGTTTGGTTATGGTGATTTTGTTGTGTGATTTAAAAATCCGTTAAAGCGAAAGTTCTGAAAATTTAGAAATTTGTATTTCTCTTGAACAGTTTTGATAACTTTTTAAAGCTGAAAAATCTTGTACTTTCTCACATGCCAAGATGATGCCCGGCTAAAATGCTCTGAAACCCATTAAACGAGTGATTATGATAAAGACAATGCAAAGTAAATAAACTGTCATAATAGTAATATGAAATATAAATCAAAGCTAGACACAAAACATTACACCTATGACTCCAACTTGTGCAGCATCTTGAAAAAAAAAAATTGATAGATACATCTATATGTACTTCGACGCACAGGTTCAAACGAATCGAACAGAATTAGTCAGAATGACACTTAGATAGGTTAACATCGTAAAATTTCTAGGCAACGCTGATGGTTCTCGTGACTTTGCCGAAGATCACCGTGATTAAATTAATTCCATTTTTTTTTTGTTTGAGTTGCATTAGATAAGGATAGCTTGGTTTGAATGAATACACGATTCTCGTCCAAATTACTTTAACTAAAGATCTGTAAGTACATTTATTTCTTGCATAAGACCGAAATACCTACTCGATTCCCTATCAGAATACATAAGAACGTATATGTTAAATAATTACGGCCAACCACGAATTCCGAGTGGTTGAATTTAGCGGATTCCCCTTTGGGATCACATGCTCTACCTAGCTGACCGGGAATGCATTTCCTGGCACCCAGGTAAATTAAGGTATTGATGACAAATATCGGTGGTGTTAAGAGTACATGAGCACGGAATAATCAAAATTGAGTTTTTCCCTCACTTTTGGTTTGCCATGTTTCAACATGCATAATATAATTATTGTCAAATAACATCTCTACTGCTTGCCGGGTTTTCAACTGGAACGGCTTACAGAATATATATCGCCAGTCATGGGTTTGGAAATGGTGCGATATTGAGAAATTCTACTCGGTTTATCGCTAGGAATCCGGCAACGATTTTACCAACGATCTTTCTCTTGCAGTGAGACACGAGTCTCGCTGATAAATATACGTAAAGGCGGCCGCAACAGGCTCAGCGCAAACTTAGCCACGCGACGTAAAGGCGAGTCCGCACGACGCGGAATGAACGCACGTGCAACGAGAAGAAGGCGAGTCCACATGAGCGCCGGCCACAGCAGCCCGACGCACACCGACAAGCGATTCAGACGTAACGCGCCAAGCGGCGGGTGCAGCGCACACTAGGCGCCACGAACACACTCGTCTGGCATACACGTACAACAGCGCACACATCCAGGCCACGGGGCTTTATAAGGTTGACCGCGCGGCGTTGCTGGCAGTTTAGTTCAAGTTTTCGATCCGGGCAGTACCGTGAGCACACGATACTGCAAGGAGAGCCAGAGTTAGACTACCACCGACGAAACCGTCTTATGAGCACACGTGACGGCTAGTTCGCATTACCTTACTCCGATCTTCTGGATTATTGTCGTGAGCACACGAGATAATCGGCAAACTAGAAAGAATTGTTAGTCTTGTCCTCATGTGCACACGTGGACGATACCCAGAGTTGCCGAAACCTGCCTCTCACACTCCGACGTATCTCATCTCCCTCTGCCACTATGCGCATACAGGGTTAAGAAAGTAGCGAGACGTTCACCGACAATCCAGAGTCGTACGCTCACGTCTCTGTGAATTTCAGGTTAACCTCTCTACTCCGAAATGACCTTTACGCTGACGTCTTTTGACTCCTTTTGTCACTGTGCGCACACAGGGCGGAGAGAGGAGCGAGACCAGCTACGAGAATCCGCAAAATCGAGCGCACACGCCTTTGCAAGTCCTAGGATAACCTCAAATCCCCGTTGTTCTGTAAGCCCGACACCGTACCGCATTACCGATGCCACCCCGTTATACCTGTATCCGCACTGTAACACTGTAATCGTACCATAATATTGTAACCGCGCTGATTGAAATCACTTGAATTGTACAGGAGAAATATTCCTAACAACTGCGAATTTATATTTCTGTTACAGGTGGGCCATGACATCAATCACCCACATTGTTGATTTAACCGTAAAATATATGATTATTGTTGTTAACATTTAAAACGGAGTATTCAATCAACCCTTTCCCCTAAACCAATCCTGGATATGACTGACTATCCGACCCCGGAAAAACTAAAATCTCAAAACTAGAAAAATCACTATAAAAAAACGCGTCCACAAAATGTAAAAACGAACTATTTTTCTACTATGTACTAGTAAAAAGAAAGGAAATAATACATGCTGGGTTGAAATCCACAGAGTAGAAGCTAAGATACAGGCGTATATGAATGAACACGCACACACACATACATCCTTGCGGACATTTTCCAGAAACACTATTTTTTATCGAAAATGCATCAAAACAGACTTCCTACATGTTTTTACACTAACTTTAAAAATTATTATTACAAGGCTTCTTTAGGAAGGAAGAAAAATGGTAGAAACATAAGTTGTAAGAAATCGAGGAAGTGCTGAATAGTGACCTCGAATTTGACCCTGCCCTTTAAGATCATTTCGAGGTAAAATTAATTTTTTTCCAAAAAGTACCCAGATTTTCGACTCCGAATTCTAAAAGCGCATAAAATTTTGTCAAACAAAGTGTCTAATTTAAAATAGAAGAAAAGATTTCTAACATCAAGCGTCTTCTGATACATGGTATTTTCACTGCATGCATACGTACTGAGATATAAATACTTAAGGTCACAAGGAACTTTTAAAACCTTAAAAGACGAATTATTTTTAAATTTATACGAATAACTTTGATTGCTTTGCAATTCATTACACTTAGATAACTTAACTTTATGTACATATTGAGATCAAGATTTTCGTAAGCGTTTCAGGCCTACGGTACCACGATTGCAATGTTGGTTCGAGTACTGAAACATGCTATTCTTCGATGCGAAAAGTTAAATGTTCTTATTTTTGCGGTGAGAATTCAAATTTCTGAATTTTAGGCGTAAATAATGAATTATGCTACTTTTCTTAGATACCAACGATATATTAATGAAACAGAAAATATTAATGTAAAAATATAAAGACTTAGCGTGTACGAGTTTTTATAAATAATGGATCCTCATAGAATAATTTAATGCTATTTATAAAAGAATTTAGAGATATAATGAATGTTATGTTGTATTTATTAATTATTACTACATTTTAGGTCTAAAACATCTAGATTCACTTGGACTAGCACATAATCAACTTAATGAAATTCCAGCGCGAGCATTTTCTCATTTGACTTTATTAAATTCTCTCGAACTTGAAGGAAATCAAATAATTCGTGTGGATCCTGATGCATTTATAGGTTTAGAAGGTAAGATTTTACGACAGATGAAATTTTGATAGTCATTTTTATTTGTTTGTGTAAAAAAAGATAAACTATTCTAAGCACAGAATACGTTAATTTAAGTCTTGTATATAATTATTGAGAAATTTTAATACAATCATAATAAAGTGCAGGCTAATGATTAGGTAGTATACAGGGTGAATTATTTTATTCTTTAATTCGAATCTCGTTGGCGACGTATGACATAAAAACTAGTTTTATACAAATGATTTAGGATTTTTCTATGGATATCTGACAATGAGCTTTACAATGCCGTTGAGCATTAACTTTTAGGTCATTTAAAGATCAAGTTAATGATTTTAAATGAAAACCTCCTACTTTTAGCCCCAGAAATGAAAAGATAGGACAATTTTACATTTAAATATGACCTCTTCTTGTCTTTAAGTTCAATGGTCAAGGTCATTGTTCATGCTGATAACAGTACAATCAATTAACTGAACTCAAATGCATTTATAGAGGAAATGTTAGACACAAAAGTTTTCATATTTTTCCCTGACTGACGAACTGTTATCTTGACCATGTTGAACATCACCTTTAACGGCATCATGAGATCAAATTAATTTTTTTTAAATGGAAACCAGCTACATTCTTAGCTCTAGAAATGGAAAGAGCGGAAAACACATATGATTTTACTTCAATTAACCATTGATTAATTGTTCAAAATTACCACCGTTTTGTTAGATGCAAAAATCAAGTCAAACTCTAAAATTGTCTTATTGTTCTAAGTAAAACAGGTATTGCAGCAAAAGGTGTACGAATGCATTCGATCATATTATTTCGCGTCGTTGGCCGTAAAGCATAAACAACATTCTCAACATACCCTCATAAGTAAACATCAGGAGGAGTTAAGTTAGGTAAATAAGGAACCAGGTACAGCCACCTTGAACAATCCACCTGTCATTGTAGCGGGTGCTTAAATAATCACGAACGATGCGTAGGTAATGGGATGGTGCTACATCTGATTGGATCCACGTTCTTAGCCTTGTTGCTAGGTCTACATTTTTTAGTAATTTTGGTGCCATTGATGATTCCACCCTAGACCATAAGACTCCAGCGGCGTTGATTGCCGATGGGCCAAAACCAATGAGAATCTGACCAATTATGGTAATTATGTCTATTTAATTCTCCAGCGTTTCTATATGATAATTTACCTGAAAAAAAGCATACCTTGAAAAATTTGACCATCTCTTTTTAAGTTTGACATTTCCATATATCCCCTATACACCAAGGTGATTGGGGATTAGAGATCAAACTCGTCTTTTTTATTCCGCATTGTCCAGTCATCTACTTTGTGCAGCATCGTCCAGTCATCCTCTGGACAGACTTAACCCCAGTGTCACGGACGAGCGCTAGGCTCTCCGGTGGCATCTCCGATGGCTGCGGCTGACGATGCTCAGAGCGCATCGTCAGCAGGGAACGCCGCTGCGTGGAGTTCGCACGGCAGAAGATGCAGCATATGCATCTTTGCACGCGCGACCGCTCGCCGTGCCTCTCGGAGAGATCACCGACGACCACAGACGAGAGCAGAGCTCTCCCAAACACCCAATAAACTCTGTTCTGGACTTCAAGCATTCGTCACTTGTGCTCCCAGAGCACCCTCCTAGCATCCCCGAACGTCCGTGACATCTGTCATTCCTGGTGGGGATCTGGCGCAGCAACATCTGACCATCGCAGAAGTTTTGGCCAGCAAGATTCTCCGAAAATTAATTTTTTTGTTGTTTAAACAAAATTTTCGGCATATATCGGGAGCCCGACACGTCAAGCTTCAACCAGCGCAGCACCGGGACTCCAAGACATCTCGGGAAATCTAGTGCATTATTTAAGCACGTGTGGTCGCCGAGGCTCGAGAGAACACCCGAGCTCAAAAATAATAAATCTCAGCAAGGCCGTCAGGAGCTCAGCGGCCGAAAAATCGACTGAGCCGATGGAGAGCCGCCAATACCAGTCGGCGTTATCTACCAAGGACCAAGCCAATTTTGAAGTCGAGAAAATCCTGGAGCAGCGCGAATTGGCCTCTTCGAAGTCAGCGTATCCAGCTTCAATCCGACTCACGCCCAAAAATTCAGAGGCCCGGCCAGTCGTCGATTTCCGCACGATCAATTGAGGTGCGGAAATTTTATCCAGCAAAACCGGCGGGTTAAAGTCGGGGAGTTAGCCTCCGGCTACCCGTACGACTCGCAAAAAATCATTATGGGTTGCTTTGCAGTGTCCACGTAGTATCTAACGATTTCCCGATAGAAAATAGCGGAATCATTGGATGGGACTTGATCGATGCACACAAGGGTTGTGTCGATGCTGCTAACAAATGTCTCCAACTGGGCGACATTAAACTACCGTTTGAATCCGCCGAGCTGGTCACAATTCCCGCACGAGTCAAGATGGTTATAGGCGCGCGCGTACGGAACGACGTCGTGAATATCGGGTGGGTTCCTCTGCAGAACCTTCACCCCGACTTACTTTTTGGTAAATTCACGGGCGAGAATATCAACGGCCGCGTATACGCGTAGTGCATCAATATCAGCGATACGGAAGTTACGATTGCTACTCCTACGGTAGAGTTAGAGGAGGTGGAAACCGCCATTACTAACTCACCTCCCGCCGATGAGGACGGCGATGCCGACAGCGATGCGAACTATTCCGCCAAAATAAGACGAGTGATAAACTCGGATAAGCACGTCGAAAAATACCAAGAGATCCGCCGATTAAACGAAAAGCTGCAGACCGATAGCGAAGCCAGACGCTCTCGAGTCGACGAGATTATGCGGTTGGCCAATCTCGAGGGGTGCAACGAAGAGGAGTGGGCGTGCATACATGCGATTGTTGACGAGTACGGGGGAGTGTTCGGCCTTGAAGCCAATTATATAACTGTCATAAACCTCAAACACGGGTACCACCAAATTGAGATGCATCCCGATTCCGCGCACCTGACGGCATTTTACGCGCCTGACGATAAGCACGGCAATCAGCTTTTACAATTTGACAGGGTGGCTATGGGCCTCAAGGAGGCCACCATAACCTTTACCAGGGCGATGTCGCTGGCGATGGCGGGTCTGCAGGGCGATGAGATCGAGATTTATCTCGACGACCTCATGGTTTTCGGCGAAACGCTCGACGAACATAACGAGCGTTTGCGGCGCGTGCTTAACCGACTGTTATTAGCAAATATGACAGTCGAGCCGAAAAAATGCCAATTCTTGAAAAAAGAGGCTTAGGTGCTCGGGCATATAGTCGGCATCGGTCTCATAAAAACCGATCCGGCTAAAACTCATGCCATGGCAAACTACCCGACGCCGAAAGCTCATGTCGGAGGAGCCGGTGCTAAAAGCTCCGGATCTCTCGCAGCCGTTTCTTGTAACTACGGATGCGAGCGAGTTTTTAGCAGTCCGAAACGAACACGATGATTTTTATATATGCCGCGCGCTTCACGATGTCTATCAGGAAGACGCGAAAATAAAAATTCAATGGTTTACGGAAGTAAAGGACAAGAAGTTCGTTTACGCGCCGGATTACAAGGACATGGTATGGTTCGAGTGCGGGCTGACGAGCGTGGTGCTGAATAGACACACGGGTAACAGATACTCGCTTGGTGGGATCGAGCTTGCCCGAATCCGGCAAATCTTGTGCGAGTCGATCGAGTTTTGCTCCAAGGCCCCGACAGTGCAACCGCCGTCAGCGTCGCCAAAGAGCGAGGAAAGTACAGACTTGGATGAGTCGATGCGCACGGTGAAATCCGTGATTTCGTCGACCTCGGGAGCATCGGTCATGCCCCCTGAGATGCTACCGAACTTAAAGTATGTAGAGCCGGTAGGCCGCGAGACGCGGAGTACTCGGCGATCCCAGGGTGCAGTCTCGCAGAAACTTTATGAGCCTAGCAGCTCGAGCAGTGACGAGTCGGGTCCACAAATCTCTCCGTCGGGGAAAGTCGCCAACGAGCTGGAGCCGTTGCAGACATTCAAGTTCGACCGCAACTACGACCGAAAACCCGACCCGTCGGACGAGAACTCTTTCGTTAGCTCGGGGAACGTTTGCACGCACGCGTATATTCGCAAAAATCAATGCGCAGAACCGCTTGCGAAACTCCGTCGGTCGGATAAGATTCATAGTGCGCCGCCGGGAAATTGTTTGTTTTACTCCTTAATGAAATTGATGAAGCTCAATATGTCAGTCCTACAATTGAGACGACGGCTCTTGGCCTCGACGATGCTAAGGTCCTGCGGAGAGCCGTCTGAAACGGAGAAAATCCTAAAGTCTCACGCTGAGTATGGGACAATCGATTGCGCGTTCATTTTCGCCCATGAGTTCAGAGTAAACATCTGCATTCACTATGATCTCCCAGGAGATAAGCTACTTTTCTGTCACATTGTGGTGCCGAACGCCTCAGAATTTTTGCATCTAAATTTGACTGGCCTGCATTTTACTCCGTATATTCGGGTAAAAGTTCCACAAGCCTCCGCCAAACCGGTCGACCCGATTCGCGACTCGTCCCCGTCCTCCGAAGAAGAGCGCGAAAGGGAAAACTCGCCGATACTCGGGCGAAAGAACCGAACGAAGAAGAAAGCTTCGCCAGACGCTCCTCTGGATAAAGCCGCGGGCGCCAAAACCGCTGGTGCGCAGGATGAATCGGTCGCAAGATGCGAAAGTGAGCGAGCTGACCCTGCTTCAGCAGCGGAGCCAGCCAGCCCGTACTGGGAACGCATCGGTATTCGTAAATGCTCGGGAAACCGATTACACGGTCAGCGACCCTTGCTCGTGAGACCCGAAATCGTTCACGATGCTTTTAGCCACACATCTCGCGGTAGGCAGCCCCGCTACTTCCCATAGTCAAGCCAGGCGCAATTCCGACGAGAACAGGCCAGGCTCGAGCGCCGGCAGCATCGCGATGCAGCTCGGATCTGACTAACAGCTGCATGATGCGTCATCACTGATAAGCGACGGCAACACGAGCCCAGACGGCTGCGTGCCGTCAGATGATGGCAGAAACAGCACAGCCGCGGTCATAGCCGCGCTAGCTGATAATAAGATAAAGCGCTTCGTTGTAGCCAGGGCCAGGCCCCCTCGCGAAAAGCCCCCTTGGGCAATTCCCGAAGACCAGAAGCCTCCACCTTTTGTGCACCTAAAGGCTTACAACGAGCACCCTTTCCGTTTTAAGGAAAATTTAGTGTACCTGATCTCGGCTGATTGATTTATATCAACCGAGATACAGGAGGCGTTGATAGAACGACACTATCTAAACCCGCACGACTTGACTAAGGAGCATTACAAGCTTGGCGAAGTTAATGTAACGACATTTGGAGACGTCAAGCTAGTCGGAGTGTATATAAAAGCATTTTTTGAGGATCGGCCATTACGAGCAGACCACCGCAAATGTCTAAAAACACTCAGAAATGTCGTTCTAAAAGAGGGTATACGCAGCTTCGCGGTAATTCGCGATTTGACAATGCTTACGCCTGCCGAATGGTCCAATTTCGTGGACCTTTTCGACTGCACGTTCGCCGGAAAAGTGGTCGGCGCAGTGCTATACAACAATATAACAATAACAATACAACAATAACTTACCCATGCCCCCAGTCGCCGATAGACTCAAAATTATAAGAGAATATCACGAGGCGGTGCGGTGATTGGCGGACACCGGGGAATGCATAAAACGTACAATAAACTGGCTAATGATTTTTATTGGCGCAATAAGCGGCCCGACGTCAAACAGTTTGTTGCTCGGTGCGCGTGCCAGAGTAACAAATTGATCCGCGTTAAGACATGACTCCCACTACTTATTAGCAACACGCCCTCGACGCCCTTCGCCCAAATCGCGCTAGACTTCTACGGCCCGTTAGAACGTACGAAACGAGGTGACAGATACATACTGTCGGCTCAAGACATGCTGACAAAATATGTTATCTTAACACCGACGAAAAAATAATTTGCGTGTTCGAGCCTCCGGCCGCGATCGTAACTGATCAAGGCACGCATTTCCAAAACCGTGTGCTCGAGGAACTCGCGAAGATTTTCAGCATAACCAAGCTTTGTACCACGGCCTATCATCCGCAGGCGAACGGGTCGATCGAGCGTATGCATCATACGCTCACGGAGTATCTGAGGAAGTACGTGAAGAAAATTGACAGATGGGACGAATGGACGTCCGTCTGTCAACACGCGTACAATTGTACTGAACATGAGAGTACGCGTTATTCACCGCACGAACTTTTGTTCGGTATTAAGCCCAGAACTCCGTCGAGCTTTTCCCAAAATAACGGCGACGTAACATATAACGATTACATCGCTGATATGACGAATAATTTAACGGCTTTGCAAACTGCAGCCGCAATGAACTTGGTACAGTCCAAGTACCGGTCTAAGCATTACTATGACCGGAAACTAAATTCAAAACATTTTCGAGAAGGCGAAATCGTCTTTCTACTGAAAGAACCGAAGATGGGAAAATTCGCCAAGGAATACCGCGGCCCCTTCGAGATAATCGCGATCAATCGCAAAACAAATAACGTCACCTTGCGACAAGAACGGTCCATTTAAATAAAATTGAACGGCCCAGCGAGTTGGCTAGAGAAGCCGCGACTTCTGAAGCGGATCCCATGGAGTAAGACTTTTTTTTACTGTTTTTTTTTGCGCGTTCCCGGACGGGCCGCGCAATAAAACAAAAAACGTCTTACTGTCTAGGCCACCTCTACGCGCCCAAGAAGCCAGCCTCTGCCTCCTTGTATCTTTTAGGCTTTGCGCCGGCAGCGGCCCGGGAAGCAGTGAGACCTTGCCCTCGGGCGTTCAGGACCGCTTCATACACCAGCTAAAGGAGAATCTGGGGTTGATTACGGAAAAGATTGCGCCGTTGGCGACATCCAGCACCAACTGGAAGTTGATCGAGAAGGTCGATTTGCGACCGTATATTCTGACAGGTTCCAAGTTGGTGCGTAAAATCACAACCACGGCTCTCGCGTGCAGACCGCGTTGCGATTCGGCAAGCCTAATTGAGGAAGCCAAGGTCGCCGCCCGCCAGGCCGACCGGGTAAGAGACTTAATACTTATCCACGGCAACGGCATAGGGACGCAGAGGTCTCGGCGCGCCGTTTTGCCCTTTATTGGCTCATTCCATAGATGGCTATACGGGATGCTGACCGAAGCCGATCTAATCGAGGTCCAAGAGGCGGTTAAGTCCATCGCCGAGAACAACCGCCGCACGGCCTCGCTTTTAGCTAACCAAACGGAAATCGTCGAGCACGAGTTATCGGTGTTGAACGAGAAAATGCGTAAGCTAAATGCAGCAACTGCCGTGTTAGCGAACAGAACAAGTTTTAACCTAATCGAACTAGCTAATCTCGATACTGAACTAGAGATTAGAAACGGTTTGGCCCAGTTTAAATTGGACACGGAGATCATCACGGACGCGATCTTGTTCTCGGTCATAGGCCTGGTCCACCCGCGGATCATGTCCCCCGAAACGATCGTCCATTCGGCAAAACAGTGCAAGACACGGTATCGCACGCAAGATTCCCCCTTTCCCCGGACGAATCAGCGGCGATCCCGATTATGAAAGTATCGAAAATTTCGGTATTATTCGCGAACGGGTACCTAGTTTACCACGTCGCGATCCCCTTAATCGACATGGAGAAATTTATCCTGTTCAAGGCCTCGCCCGTGCCCGCTGTTCAAAATATTCTAAACATTTCTGACATGGCCGCTGCTCACAAGTACTTCGCGGTGAGTACATCTAATCGAACATATATCCCGATCCCAACGCAGGAAGTGCCAAATTTACGGGAGTTGTTTGTCACGTTGATCGCGGTCGACCCAGAACCGGTGCGCGACGTGCGCGACAACGCAGCATGCGAGGTAAGAATCGCGGCCGGTCGGGCTATAGAGAACCCGGGCGTATGCGACGTAAAAATTAAGCACTTAAGGGACACTTTTTGGTTGAGGCTGCATAAAGCCAACACTTGGGTGTACGCGGCAAGGCGGGCAGAGGATATATTTATCCAATGCACTCGCGCCAAGCAAATCACGTCGCAAATTTCGGGCACAGGTATACTCGAGTTACGTGACGGCTACTCGGCCCACACAGCCACCGCTCGCCTCTCCGCTTCGCACAATTTTACCCAAAAAGTGAACGTATCCTCTTTCGGCTCATTGCAGTTCAACATGTCGCAGTTAGCGATTGAAAACGAAGCAAAGGTTCGCGCCGAAAGTGCCCACGGAAATGGAAAATTTGAAGGCCGGGGCAGGCCTACGCGATATTGCAGCCAAAGCTCATCGCGCATAAGACAGCGACAGCTTTCGAGTTGCGAAACCTCAGTGACTACGCATGGTCAATCGGCTACTCGTCCTGGACCTTGATCGGCGTCGTCATCGTCGCCTTAGTCCTGACCTGGTGCTTCTTGCGGTATCGAGCGGGTAAACCCATGCGCGATCTCATTAGCCAGCAGAAAGCGATGATACAATTGGAAATGACGCGCCAGTTCCGCCGTAGAACGAACGAAACAACGGTCTAGCCCCGCTCCCCGTACGCGCACCATAGCCACGCAGCCAAGCAGTGCTGTAGTTTCGCGCCTAGACACCTTGCTATCGTATTGGTTACCTTTTTGGTTTTTGTACCTCTTAATTTACGCCGTAGCTATATCCAAGCCACTCTATAACGAGTGAGACGCGTGGACTACGGCACATGTAAAATATATACATATATATATATATATATATATATATATATATATATAATACATACATACTTTTGAATACTTGCACTAATGTGCTTCGCTCATTCTATCATAATATATGCTTGTTTATTGTCTTAATTTCAGCCAATATTGTTTAGATTTAAGTTAAGGGTGCAGCGGCAAGCGACAGCACTGGGCTAGAGCAATGCCTCAATTATTCAATTTTTTTTTACTGCTTATAATTACTATTTGAATTATTATGCTGTTTAACCATATTTTGTAATAGCGCTGATCACGCTTTATTAATTTCTTTTTCATACATATATGTACGAGCGCTCCTTGTGGCGCTCTTTTTACTTATTCTGCTTTATCAAACTAGGATAAGGAAAACTTTGTATTTGAGAGCTCTGCCTCTTAATTGTGTAAGACAGCAGCGGCTCTCAGGAACAACACCCGCGGTTCACATATACACACATACATTACACAGTTTTTTAGCACTGAACTTCACGGAATCAGTGGGGTTTTGGTTAAGAATCCAATGCGCAGGGACAATGCGTTTTTCTTTTCATATACTTTGTGCATAGGGACAATTCATTTCTTTTTTAACTCTTTTAAAGAGGAATAGCAAGAAAGAGAAATCTTAAGTTTACGCCAGCGCGCGCCCCGACGCTCACAATCCACAACAAACTAACACACAAGCACTCTACGCACGGCTTCGCCGGGCTACCCTGTTTTTCTTTTTGGGGCGCCGAGAGCAGACGCCCGCGCGGCCTTGGACGTGTCACGGACGAGCGCTAGGCTCTCCGGTGGCATCTCCGATGGCTGCGGCTGACGATGCTCAGAGCGCATCGTCAGCAGGGAACGCCCCTGCCTGGAGTTCGCACGGCAGAAGATGCATCATATGCATCTTTGCACGCACGACCGCTCGCCGCCGACGAGTCGCGTCGACGGCAGAGCGGGGAGATCACCGGCGACCACAGACGAGAGCAGAGCTCTCCCAAACACCCAATAAACTCTGTTCTGGACTTCAAGCATTCGTCACTTGTGCTCCCAGAGCACCCTCCAAGCATCCCCGAACGTCCGTGACACCAGCAACTACCTTTCTCTGCATTGGGTGAGGAAGTCTGGGCTCAACTCAATTACTTACCTTTCTCAGCATCCGTCTGAGAAGAACTTAGAGTTACTTAATCCTAGCTCCTACGTTCCTCTGCATCAGACAGAGAAGTGAGAGCTTAACTCTGTGACCTACGTTCCTCTGCATTAGTTTGAGGAGCACCTCATGCAAAGGCTCTAAGGCCTTGCGTCTGGCAATATTCTTTCGTGGATTTTCAGCCTTGTCTCATTCTTCTTTCCTCTTTGTCTTTTTTAACCTTCTTGGGGATTTCTGATGTATACTTACTCACTGCACGCAACCCATCCTCTGACACCAGCAAAGCTGTCGATAATGACTTAAGTGATACGCTGGTCTGTATGAAGTATGGCTTCTTATTTTAATAGTCGTCGTGCTGTCCGTCGGTGTCTGGTCGGGTTGATGGCCGACGCTCTCTTCTCGCCCTCGGTTGTGCAGTTGCGCTGCTTGCAGTAGCCTTACTGCTGCGCCTGGGTGTTCAGGCTGGTTTCACCCTGCCCCTGCACCTTGATGATCAGGCTGGCTTTGCCCTGGTTAATCTCGATTGCCGTGAAACCACGCCGCTGAATAGGAGGCGTCCGTTGGCTTGCAGATTAGCTGGTGGCTTTGGCCACGTGCGCTTGCAAGCGCAGCTAGAACCGAAGAGAACCGTTCTAATCTCTCCGCTTTGTTCTACCTTTCCTGCTTCCCCTTCTCTCGGACTCCCTCGTGTCGTTCGTATCTCCGTTCCTTGCAGCGTTTCTATAGGCACTGCCGTGATAAGCGCACTCTCTATTGTCCCGCTTCTTTCTCTATTCTCTCTCTTTTTCTAGAAGCCTGACCTTACCTTTATGCTTCGCGTGCGGCTCCTGCCGCCTCGATCATCGTCTCATCGTGCGTAAGTATGTGCGTTGTCTGTGTGTATGTGTGAGTGAGTGTGCTGTTACGCGCGTACTGTGCTAGGCACATGCTGCGTAGTGTGTGTGTGTGTGTGTGTGTGCATGTGCGCTATCACAATATATTGCAATTTGATTTATTTATTTATTCCAGAAATAGTACAGAATATAATTAAATAATAGAAACACTCAGTCCCTTGCAGAGGTAAACGCCTTACCAGTTCGCAAGCACTGGCATTACATAAAAAAATAGAATATAAAATATAATAATACTTATATTCTACAAAAAAGATCAATCGTATACCTAACTATTATGCGTTTAACAATAGTTACTTTAACAATAGTAACTTCAGTTAGCTGCTTTCATTTCGCACGCATCAACATACATTTCCATCAAATAAATTTGGAATAATAATAATTCCTATGTTATATTCTAGCATAAAAATAGTCAATGATTTATTTAAATCCACTTTTTAATTAAATTCTTATCAGATGGATTATTCATATCTAGTACTTTTAGACTATTTAGTAGCGCACTGCCTCTTTTATAACTTATATTTATAACTGCAATAATCATAAAATTTAAGTTTTGTTAAAATCTTTTTTCCTTTTTTAAACAGTAATAAATTTTAAATATTAAAAAATGTTTTCAAACTCTTTGTAATCATTTGATGATAGTATTAATTATATCAACAAAATATAAAAAAAATAATAATAATTATACATTTTTTATATTTACATTTATAATATAACGTAGATTTTAAGATTATAACAATCATAACATTTATATTCTGCACTAAAATGTAATACACAATGCGATATTTACTTTTATATTAAATGCTGACAATATCATAAATTTCTAGCGAAAAAACCAATGAAAACAAATAAAAAAAAACAGTTATGAACTGCAGATGACAGCATATAAATGTCGGAATTCTGACATAAACAACAGAAATCTTCTGTTGTATTTAGTTTTATACAATTTGCTAGTATTTTCTTCAGTTTGCTTCAGTTTTTTCGGGTATAAAATTTTACGAATTGAAGACAACAGTTTTTTCATAGTTTAAAACAGCTTTCTTTATTTTATAATTATTTTCTTGTACATTCACTAGTTTTTCCCAATGTAAACAGTTATCTTCGAATTTCTACTGATTTTTCTAAACGTTTTAAAAATACGCCTTTAATAACATAATAGAATCAAATTAACGTAACTGTTAAAAACTGTTAAAATCTGGTAACTCTGCCGTAAACTATAAAAAAATTCAAAACTAATAACACCTGTAAATAACTGTTGTCTTGGTCTCAATTCCGACATTCTTCTGCTGAAAATTTCTGTTATGTTCAAATATTTTCTGTTTTAGTCTAAAATCTTCAGATAGAAATTGTTATATCCATAATTTTTCCCCCTAGGAATCAATATAAGTATAAAAAATGATGTAATTTTATATAAAATCAAATTTTATATCCTTACATGGAAATCAATTAATTGAATTATCATTTTATTTAATACTTATTTAAATTATTAAATGAGTCAGTATTTAAAATATTTTTTAAAACAGTGTGTGTAAAATGCACTTTAACGCACGCTCCGTGTTCGTTCAAACACATTTTTCGCCACCTGTATCGAAAAAATAACGTTTGATACCCATGCAAAAAGTTGATTTTAACCTTGTGTATAATTAACTTTTGCGCTCTTATGTCAAAATATACAATTTATTACGAAATTTTTAAATTTTATAAATTGTTATGGGAGATTTTGGTTAATTCTCCCTCAAAAATATATTATTTGTTTTTTTATGAGTCTGATGTACACGAACAGCTATACAGTTGTTAAGCAAATGCGTAAGGAATGAATGATTCGCATGACTTGCTTCCACGATCAACACTCTTACTCTCTCATTTCTATCTCATTAATTATGTGATCCCAATTAAAATTTATCTCAATTTCTTACCTTGATCTTTTGATATGTGAGAGACACAAATGGTCCGATCTTTTCCAAATAATGTTTAGTGATTTTGAAGGGTGGATTGAACAAAATACTCCAGTTTATTGAAACCAAGATTCCGTTGTTTTTATTCCTTCTTTATTTGTTTTTTCTTTTGACCAATAACAATTCTATATTCGATAATTGAACCAATGAAATCCTCACTAAACCGAAAATAAATGACTTTTCTCTTAATTGATTCCAAAAGATGAACTTCTTTCTTTGTCTAATTGACTCTACAAAAATCTAAAACTCTTGGATGAATTCTTAATGGTCCGCCGGCTTCGTCGCCCGATCACGGAGTAAGAGAGCAGCGTGGTTCGAGAGCGCTCGGAAGAGGTTCCGGACCTCCCACGCTGTCGCCAGCTTACTTCCCCTTAGCCGCGTTACAGTGTCGACGCTTGTTGAACTCATTAGACCTTACGGGGCCTGGCAACTAGTTGCGCTCCGAAATTGCAACGTAGCTCCGCACGTCGCTTCTAGCCTTTGGCGGGGAAGTTGTTTAGGTTAGCGAGATTCTTAGCCACTTGATACTTTTGTGGCCTTGAGTCTCGCTGTACCTTTTTACGTGTGGAACTTTCTCGATCCTACATTTGAAATTATAATGCGAGATCGGGAAAGTTGTCACGTAACATCCTCCCCCCCTTGAGAACGTTTCTCGTCCCCGAGAAACAATTGTGATACCGTTAATTTGTGGTACGTGGTCCCGTAAGTGGAAGAATTTGTGTTTGTTGTGATTGAATAAAAGAAAAATAAAATTTTGTCAGAACGATTCGACTGATTAGGAGGGATAACGGGTTTTAATTTTCTTTTGACCGCTATTATTATTTATTATTTGCACTGGTCTTCAGTCAATTCTGCTGTTTCTCTACCCTTTATTTGATGTTATTGATTCGCTGTGAGCTATTGCTCAGCACATGATCTATGTGTGTTATATCATGTGTTGATGCTTTCGCTCATGATTCTTTAATGTTTTTAGCCTATGATTGTTTGGCTTGAATACACACTTGGTGTGTTTGATTGGTGGGATTTTGATTAGAGAAACGCCTTTGAAGAGACTTCTGTTGGTCCTGAGTGTTTTGTTTTTATGTTCGGGTGGGTGGTTGCAGGGATCATCGAATCTTTGTGTTGCTTTGGTATTATTCATGGTTATTAGACATCTGGTTCAATTAATATTCCACTTACTTTTGTTGTTGTGGTCCGTGGTCTTACATTGGATGTCTTATATGCTAAATTGTTAGTACTTTCCAATTTCCTGCGCTAACTAATTGTCTTATGTTTAGATACTTCATTTTGTTAGTTTATAATGTTATATTTTATGTTATATTTATTTGAATACATGAGGTTTGCAATCAAAAACTTAATGTAGTATACAAATATAAGAATATGTTATTTATTTCTTTGGGTCCCCCTATTTTTGGTACCATTTTACAATAAATTATAATGTAAATTTTGTAAAAGATTTACTGTGACAGTTGCGCATAACTATGGATACTCATCTTGTCGTCCTCTTCTTCTTGAACTTGGTCTTGTTTTTGCTCGAACCACAGTGTTGTCCATTGATTGTGTCGAGGTTTTGGTTCATTGCTGTTGCTGTTGGGTTTGTTTCAACATTTTGTTGCAGTTCTTCCAAGTCCATTTCTTCTATTATAATTACATCAGGCGATGCGGGTTGGGTCCTGCATGTTTGGTCATTTTCTATTTCGGAGTTTGCGTCTTGTAGGTGTTCTTGGTCCCTTTTGCAGTGTTGTTGGTGATCATCTATGTATCGATATTGGATGTGCTTCCAACATTCTTTATGATATTTTAGTTTCTCTCCGTTTTGTATCTTGCATACAAATTCATGGTCCACTTTATTTCTATAATCACTCATTCTGCCGCATACACTGTGGTTTTTCCTGTATTCTGTTTTATTTTTTTTTAGAGGTGTAGTGGTGATGCCCATTTCTGTTTAAATTTATCATTGCAGTGGTCTATGGCTTTGCTTGCATCCCCTTTATTAAAATATTGTACAAAAGCTAGGTATTTCCTTAGTGGTGTATTATATTCTTGTTTTTTTGTGTGGGATGAAAGTTATGTGGTCCAGTGGTTCAAACACAGCAAATATTTTTGCGAACGTTTCAGGATCCATGCCCAAAGGTACTTGGGCACAGAACCTTAGTCCCGCCGTATCGTCTAATGGCCCTGTTACTACTTCCGGCATAGGTATTGGCCTTTCACTCGGCAATTTTTGTAGTTGTGCTGTTGGTGCTGTTGGTGGCGTCGCTAATATTGGTGTTCGAACTGTTGGTGGTAGTGATGGTGGTATCGGGAGCACCAGTAGTATATTTCTTGTTGTTGCTAATGTTGTTTGCACGGGGATTTCTTGTATTGTATGTTGTATATAATCTTTTATTGTTGCTGTTGCGTGTTCCACAGCTTTTTTATTGTGTAGAGGTATTTGGTACCTTACTACTAATTTAGTATTGCCTAGTTGGTCCGTGTAAACTGTTTCTATGTCGCATGGTCCAAATTGTTTTAAGTCTGCTTTTATATTTTCTGGGTTTCCTCTTATGCTTGTTGACAATCTTTTCTCATTTATCCTGTTTACTCTTATTATTTCTCCTGGTTCTTCTGTGATGACTGGTGGTCCTAGGTTTTGTTCAGTGACAAAATTTGTATCATTGTAGTCTGAATAATAGTCTAGGGCGGTAGCACCTAAGCCCTGTCTGTGTTCATTTGGTACCGCTCTTACTGGATCCATTCTGCCTTGTAGTTCTTTTCCTAAACCTTTGCCTTCTATGTACTCCATTTTCTCCATTATGGATTGGGACTTTGACTTGGTATTTGCTTTGATGACTTTATTCTTGTTTTCCTCGTTTGCGTATTCGATATTTGCTATATATTGTTGTGGTGTGGCTGTCGGTGAGAATGCAATGACACATGGTCCCATGTGTCATGAAGTTATTCATGGCGTGTTCCTTTTGTCCTCTGAATGTCTCTGTCTTGTAGTTGCATTTTCACGGTGTGATAGCGCCGTGATGGCTATTATATACTGTGTTAGATTGTTATTGTTGTTATGTCATCCACTTGTCGGTTAGTAATATTAATATCTAGATTTCCGTTGAATTTCATTTATTTGTTTAATTTATTAGGTTATATATGGCCAGATGAGGGGCTTTATGGGACGTTCCCTTATGGGGTTCCTTTAATTAGCCAAGGGTTTTAATGTTTAGTAAATAGTTATTTGAATCTAGTTTTAGCCGTAATAAGGCTTTCGTCGCTTATCCGTTTCTTCATGACTGCTGTGTGTGTTGTCTTCTGGCGCTCAGATTTTGTGAGATACGATCTCGTGTAGAGGTAGGGAATTATGTCGGGTTTGCACTTTTATTTTCCTCGCGTTTTTCTCGATTCTGTTCAGTATTGTGTCTTGATTTTGTGCTTCACTACCTTTCGCTTGTTGCTACGATGGCCGTTCAATTCTGGGGTCCGGGCGTCGAGGAGGTGCCAGAGATAGAGGTAAGCGAAGTTATTTATTATCTCCCTTTCTTTTGGATTGGGTCGACTTTTCTGTTTCATTTATGTCGTAGTTTCTTTCCCTTGCTGATAGCTCAATTTTTTTCTCTTTTTATATGCATGAGTCCGACCCCGAGTCGGATAACGACGGTTACGCCTCGGAAGTGGGCTCCGCGGATGAGGTGGGCGAGGAAGTGGGGGTCGACGGACTGGACCCGTTTTATCCCTGTCACGGGATGGCTGGGTCCAGTATTTACGTCGACGGCCGGTGCGTTATCTGCCGGCAGCCCTCCGATTCGCTCACCGCCATGTACGTGAAGCGTACGGCTACTGGTGTACAGGTTGGTGTTCAAGATTTTCATTTTTTTTTCCCTCAATTTATTTGCTAATGCTTTACTCCCTTGCTTTAGGCGTATCGTTTAATCCTTATTTCTTTTGTTTTTTTTATCTCTTACCGTGTCCTCTCCGCGGAGGATGAGCCCTCCCCGGGTGGATGGTTCCTCTGCTACCAAGAGGACTGGGACGCGCCCGAGGAGTCCTGCCTTGTTTGCGAGCAGTCCCTACGCGGCCCGGGCTCTTGTCTTCATCTCTCGGGCAAGGAGGTGAGTTAATACCGTACGCTGCCTTGTGTTTTGCATATTATTCATTGTTAATATGCGTCTAATACTATTTTTGTTATAGGAGTGTATTCCCGTGCCTTGCCTGGGATGAGGTGCCGAAGCAGGGACGATTTTTATTACTTTAATTTGTTATTTTAATATTCTTACTAATATATTATTACTTAATCAATTGAGTGTTTTTATTCCTTAATATAATCCTTTCCATGCAATCCTTCATTCCCACATTTATTATTATAATTATTTTTTTTTCTTCTCTTTCTTTGACCCCTGCCGCGAGTTTCGTCATTTGACTTTTCGCGCGCTAGGTTCGGCTCTCGTGCGCTTGCGCACGCGGGCGTTTGCGCAGTTTCCTCACGCGATCTGCGTCGTGGGTGGTATTCCGTCGTCACTTGGCTCGGTGTGTATTCATTTGTTTATTGGAATATTGCTTTGTTCATTCCAAATTTGCCGTAATCGGTTATTCTCTCGCTTAATTTACCCTACTAGACATTTGTTTGTGAGTTTTGATGCCTTGTCGTCAAGAATTTTGCAAAAACTCCTAACCTCTTTGTGACCAATAATGACTCCTATTACTGTAACTTACTATTTAATAATTTATTGTGCGGGGTATTTGTTATTAGGTGTTGCAGGATTCTGTTAGCTTGATCCCTTTTCCTGGATATGCTATATGTCGGATTTTGATTTTAGATTTTGAAGTATAATTTCCCTTCTGTATTTGGTGTTTTCAAAAAAATATTTTTTGTAATTACTTTTATTTGAAATTTATGGCACCTAGAATTTTGTGTGAGTGCTTAAAATGTTTGTTAATACATGTAGAAAGGTTGTATTAACTTTATTTTACTTCCAGGATTCTCTGGAAAAATTCCACTCCGGAACCTTGATGAAATTTTGAATTGGCGTGTATGATTTCTTGAACTTGACACTATGGGTGTATTTTTATAGTTAGCACTTTGTGTTTTAGTGATTTAGTGTATTTTTGTATGTAGTCCATGCTACTATAATTATTTTTTCTCAATTAATTGTGGGTCAGATTTTGGTTTTTTAAAAGTTGGATCTCAGCTTTTGACCAATGTTCGCTGTTTTTGATTCTTAATTATTGTTTTATTCGGGAACTATAGCACTTTTATTTGTTCTTTCTTACATCGTCGCCACGTGCTCTCGTGTTGTATTCAATACTCCTATTAATTTCCAAGTTTTTCTTTCCTTTTGCCAATTTTTTTGTAAAATGGCTGATTTCCATACCGATTTTGTGAGGTTTCGTGAGATGGCTAGTTTGGATGATGCGGTGCGGCTTATGCAGGCTCCTAAGGCCGTTGAAAGTGATCCCTGCGTGTATGTTGTAAGTGTTCATTTATGACATTTTGGTGTATTGTTTCCTTAGTGTTCAAGTATAGGTCTAAGTCTTGTTTTGTCTGAGTATTGGCCTTCCTATTTCATATGTGTGTATGTGTAATTAATCGACGGTCCTGCTTTCTGCGTGGAGGTCCGTGTGACGATACCCCCTTCAGTGTGGAAACGTGCTAGTTTGAGTTATTTATAATTTGTGAGATTTCAATAGTAGTATCGGAATTTATTTCAGTGTATTAATTGTAGTTGGTTTACAATCATACTATTGAATATATTAGAATAATTGGAATTATTAAAATAGTTTTATTAAATTATTCTGTTTTTACGAGTTATTATCTTTATACTAAAATGTAATTTGTGTTTGAGGTCTGCATAGCGTTCCTTGAAAGCCTAGTGCAATTTCATGTGTATGTTTATCCCTGTATATTTTTCAACTGCTTTATCTGTCCGACATTAGTCTACCGCCGATTTTATTCGGACGTGGCTTATCGTCACGTAAGTAATTTATGTTTAATCGATTGTTCTTGGGTTACCGTCTCGTTTGTTTCCTTTTTTACTGATCTATCTTGTGTTTACTGAGATTTCCATTTATTTCCTTAGTTTCGTGACGTCCGAAGGAAAAATTGCTACCGCAACATGTGTGCCGAGTTTACGAAAATTTGCTTAGCGGGACAACCCGCCTTCTCTGAGCAACGTTTGTTGTGCACCCAAGAGCCGCATTTCTTTTTGAATCAGAAAATGCGGGATGAGGCCGCCCTGGTTGGGTCTCCCGAGGATCTGTTTAAGAGAATGGGGGTAAACTTTTTGCTATACTTGTCGTTAGTAAATCGTTTTACTTTTTGCTTTTGTTAGTTTTTAATATTGTTTCTCTGATTCTTTTTTATTAGGTTCCCTTTTGCGTAGGTGCGCCGGATCTATGCTCGTTGGCTGATACGCGCGCCTTCTTTGATCAGTGCGTCCGCGACGTTGCTTCGGGCCGTCTTGCTCCCGTTTACTGGCAAAATACTACTCCAGCGTCAGTGGGGATTACCTCTCGCTTCTGCGAGTTGCCGTGGCACCATCATTCTGCTCGAAATCCTGACGCCCTTACTGCGTTCGGGGTCAATGAACCCTCGGTGTACATGTCGGGGCGGTATGCCCTGACTGACTTACATGTGGAGGACAACTACCTTGACAGCGCCAATTTGATTCGGTTTGGCGAAGTAGGCTCGGGGAAGGTGTGGCTCCTTGTGCATCCCCGGAGTTTCTATGATTTGACGGTGGCTCTAGGGGACTCCATTGGTCGCTTGAGAGTCCTAGGGTGCGATGATGTTTCTGATTATCTGGAAGGTTGCCCGACTCCAGCTAATCATAAGAATATCTCCATCACGTCCGAGTATCTCCTGACCCGTTATAAATTCCGTCCTTTTTCTACGTTCGTAGTTGAAGGTAATATATGTGTTGTAATTCTTTTGTCACTACTATTACTCCTGCTATTGTAAACACTATTTTATTTTGTTGTTTGATTAATGGTTTATTTTAGTATGTACCGAAGATCTTAAGTATAATTGTATAGTTAACCAACTTTACTTGTATATATATATGGGAAGTTTCACGTCAACCGGACCATCAGTGCACCCAAAATTTGGGTTAACCTAACAAGACGTTTGAGGTCTTAAAATGATCGTCTGGTCAAGGGCTTTTGAAAAAGTTCTGGCCTTTTCAAAAATGCAATGTGGCGCATAAAATATGGAGCCTGAAACCCACGTTTTCATAGCACATTCAACAAAAACAATAGTAAAAACGTTCTAATTTGTGAAATATTCCACCAAAAAGTATGTACAACTCATGATAGGATATATTATTGACAATGCTGACGGAATTCCAAAATCAAAAATGGCGGAATCAAAATGGTGGACATTATACCTCCACCAAACCCATTTTACCGCAACAAATGATTTTTGATCAGTTTAAAGTATCGATATGGGGGTTTTCAGGGTCACTGAATCTTATTGTAACCTCGACATTTGAACATTCGAAATGGTGGATCCAAAATGGCGGTCATTATACCACCACCAAACCAATTTTACCGCAACAAATGATTTTAGATCAGTTTAAAGTATTGATATGTGGGTTTTCGGGGACATTGAATCTTAGCTTGACCTCGAAATTTCAAAATTTAAAATGGTGGATCCAAAATGGCGGACACTATACCGCCACTAAACCAATTTTACCGCAACAAATGATTTTAGATCAATTTAAAGTATCGATATGGGGGTTTGTGAGGTAAATGGTTATAAATGTATTATCGGAATCAGTATTTGTGCACATGAATCTTATATTTTTCCGGTCTATTAGATTTAGAATTATCTGTCTGCGGTTTTTGCACTTACATTTTTCTATTCTTCTGTGTATATGTATATGCCTGCGTGGATGAAAAAAATATATAATTTAGCCAAATAAATCAATCTTTAATGACATTTTGTGCACTCTTATCAATTCTGGCTCCTCGTTCGTGGAGTTTTTACTAGTGATAAATGGCTTTCGCCGATATCATAAATTACTCTGTTCCTAGGTTCATTGGCATTTGAGTAATGCATGACTTTCAACGTTTCATTATTTTCTGGGATAAATCTATGCCCCATTTGTATGTTTGTGACAGGTGGACAGTTATTAAATCTCTTTGTTAGGAATTGACAAGTTTGTTCGTGATCTTTTATGGTGTATAAGAAAAATTTTATATTGAATGATCGCCCATTAGCCCATGAATAAAGAGCTTTAACATCTAGAATTGCTTTATTTTTTTCAGCTTGTAAGCTCGCTCTTGTAGCTTCTATCTATACTATCGCTCCAACTCCATCGCAACTACCTTTTCTGTGTGCTGTTGCAAAACAGTGCCATTCAGCATCAACGCCAAAATCTCTCTTATGACTCATTAAACTACTCATTTGATAATGATTTTTAAAATGTTGTTTAGCACCATCAGTAGCATATATTACCTTTTTTACTGTGGGACAAACCTTGCGAATTTCAGGTATAAGCTTTTGCTGCATTATGTATACTGCAGTGGCATCATGAGTAGTACATTCGGACATAGATACTGTACTAAATGCTTTAGCTTGCCTTCAGATTTATAATAAACAATGCCCTGTATGTCGGGGATCTGCTCCGGTCTGGAGGAACCGTCTGCTTCAAGGAATCGAATCCAGAATGCGCTTCCCTTGCCGCCATCATCACTTAGGTTGCCCTGAGGTGCCAGCTGCCGATGCCTGGTCTAGTCATAGTGACTCCTGTTCTTATCGTCCGCGGCCTCTGTCGCACTGGTAGGTTATTTTTAAACAGGACGATTGATATGGTTTTTCCTTTAAAGGATTTGTTACATTGCTCAATTACGTGTTCACAGTCTGCGAGCGTAATTATTCCCAAATCTCTGATAAAGCCAAACGTTGTTATTCCGTATTTTTCGGCCAGTGACTGCAGTGTTTTTATACATCCAGCAATATCTGGTCTTAAGGGTTTGTCGTGTAGGTGTTTCTTTAAAACGATTCCGAACATGTACGTCTCCCTGTATTTTGTTACGATGATTTCGCCTACAAAACGTTGTGTTGCTAAGAGCTCTTCTGCGTGTATGTAGCGTCTTTCTATCGGGGCGTTTAGTATTTCGGTGTTGAGGATCATGTCTTCTGCCAAAATATACGCAAGGTTGCATTTATACGCAAACGGGTGATCATTCAGGCTCTGTACCCCAGTGAATAGCTCCTTATCATTAGGGTCTCTCATCCACTCTGGTGAAACTTGTCCTGGTCGCGCTTCAGCTATTAAATAGCGTGCCATGGCTTCTCTTACTTGAGGGTTTCTTTGGAAGTTAGTCGGTTCTTCTTCCTGCTCTGATTCAGATTCTGATTCTTCGTCGGATTCGTCTTCTGTTATGACATACGGCGTGAAGTGATTGCCCGCTAGGTGTAAGTGTATAAGTTCTTTACCCTCGTTTAGATTGAAATGACAGTAATTATTTCGGCTATTTGCTTGGAAATGTACACACACGTTGTATCCGAACTCCCTCGAGAATACGTATATGCAATCCGCGTCTCCGTACTCGACTTCTGATAGTAAGATGCGGCGTGCCTCTTCTGGATCACCACAGGTTTCCACATGTGGGCTGCACAAGAGTTTATATCTCAGTTAACTCGGTGTCATTTGTAGACTTAAGATTTTTATTATTGAGTTGAACAGGCAGTTTCCCGGTGGCTCCATTGGTATGTTTCTGTCGTGCATCAACCGTTTGGATGGTTCCGCACAATCTTCACGCTGTGAGTATACGCAATACCGTCGGGCCATTGCGTCCAAGTCAGATCCTGTGTATGGTGTCGGGGTTGGCTGAGTCCTGGGTGGCGTGCCCGTAGTTGCTGCCGTTTGTTCGGTTGCTGGTTGATCGTTAAACGAGCCCTCCATTGGCTTTTCGGACCCGTCGCGGCTTCCTCCCATTATGGGACTAGTATTATCGTGTTTGCTCCTGTCATGGAGGCGTACATCGATGTCTCCTCTGGATGCGTCTGAAGCGTTGTTCTCAGGTAAGGGTTTTTTGTTGGCTTGCTCGTCTATTTGCGGTGCAATATGATAAAAATCTTCCCTTGGTCTGTAGATGGGAAGAGTGCGTTTTGGAGTGCTAGGGTGACTGTTGTTTAGAGCTAGGGGAATATGTGTGGTTAGGATAGGCTGTGGGGAGTCTATACTTTCGTATGGTGTTTCTGAGCTTGGATTTCTATTGCTGTCTCTCATTCCGTCGGGTATCTCGTTGCCACTTTGCGCTCCGTTTTCCCATATTTTGATTAGAACTCCTGACTTATCTTGTTTACTTATCTCCTCTAAGTCTACGGTGAGGCGAGTTCGAAATTTATTTGCCTTGCCGAGCAATGTCAGCCGGAGGTTTGCTATCGGTGATTCTGCGCTCGTTGGTTTATTACTGAGGCCTACGTTACTCGACTCGCTATTTGTTTTCTGAGGAATTGGCCTTGGTGTTTCATGGCTTGCTACTGTTTGGTATCCGCCTCGGCGTTAGCGACTGTGATAAGTCGTGGCGATTAAGTGGAGGCTCCTTTTCCCTGAGGTTGTGTGATCTTTCTACCTCTTGTTCTCGCTCTCCTTGATCAGCTCTTAAAGATTCATCTTCGGCGTCGCTTCCTAAGCTACTGTTGCTGTCTTCGCTGATTTCCATGTCATTTCTGTGAAATTTTGGCGGACTTCTGTTAAGGGTCTGCTTTCGTACGGGTTTTTTAGGGTCGTCGTTGTAATTCGTTCCCTGAGTTTGCGGTGTACTTGTGGCTTGTACTCCAAGTCTCATATTCTCTTCCTTGCAGAGTTTTCCCAAGGCCTTGTTCGGATCCGCTTGACTAAGAATCAGCTCGGATGTTTCACGTGGGTCGGATAATTTTGTAGCATGTAGGGTATATTTTCCCGGTTTTCTCGCTATGTACCTTCTTGTATACTCTATTTTTACCAATCCTCGTCCCTGCCTTGGGTTGCCATTCGACATCTGAAGAGTTGTTTGGATCCGTGCTCTCGGTGTAAACTACGACTCGTCGTTTTCTTTCTCTTGGGTTTCCAGAGTTTTCGGATTCTGTCGATATCCTCTCTTTGTCTGCAGTATCGGCTGATTCCGGAAGCTTTTTGGATTTGCCATTTTCCTTGTTGTTTTGAACCGTAATATCGTAGCGTCGTGCTCTTGTTTATCTGCCAACTCATACAATTCGGCTTTTGATCTTTCTGGATTTTCTTCTCCTTCGTCGAGGATAGGGTTTCTAGAGAGTGCATCTGCATTTCCGTTGCGAGCTCCGGGTCTGTATACAATGTCGAATTCGTAGCCTCTGAGTTCTGCCTTTAACCTGTTGAATCTGAGATCAGGTTTTTTCGTGGTGAAGAAATGTTTCAAGTGCTCGTGATCTGTTACTACTGTAAATTTGCGTCCTGCGAGGTAGTGTCTAAATTAGTCTTTCGCGAACACGACCGCTAGTAGTTCCCTGTCGTAGGTGGAATATCTTAGCTCGGGTCCCTTAAGGACTCGTGATGCATAAGCGCATGGCTGGTCGCTGCCTAACTGCTCTTGGCTTAAAATGGCCCCTATGGCGTAATCAGATGCGTCGGTTATTACTAAAAAGGGCATAGTTAAGTCCGGCGCCTTCATCACTGGTTCCTCGCACAATGCCTTTCGTAGTTGGTCAAAAGCCTGCTGATGTTCTTCTTTTCACACGAAGGGCTCGTTCTTTCTCAACAGTCTAGATAGAATTGCTGCTGATTTCGCGAAGTCTTTGATAAAGCGCCTGTAATAACCTGCGAGTCCTAAGAATTGTTTTATTTTCTTGGCATTTGTTGGTACTGGAAATTTATTTACTACTTTTATTTTCTTAGGATCTGCTCGGATTTTTCCTCCTCCAGCGATATGTCCTAAAAAGTGTGCCTCTCGCTGCAGGAATTGGCACTTCATGGGCTCGATTGTCAAGTTGGCGTAGTCTAGTCTCTTCATCAAGCGTCGGAACTTCTTACCGTGCTCTTCAAGATCCCTAGCGAAAACGATTATATCATATAAATAAGCCTAAACGTTGATAGCAGTAATGGCCGAATGGTACAGTAAAGGCTGTTTTGTGGGCATCTGCGGGGTCCATTGGTATCTGGTAGAACCCGGTCCTCAAGTCTATGGCGGTTATGTACCTAGCTGAGGCGAAGCTGTCAATAATATCCGCTGTATTGGGTATCGGGTAGCTATTTCCTACCGTTACTTCGTTCAGTTTTCTAAAATCTGTTACTAATCGCCATCTTTTCGTACCGTCCGCTACGGCTTTTTTTGGTATCACGTATGTAGGGGAGCTGTAGGGTGAATCTGTTGGTCGGATTATGTCGTCCTTCAGCATTTGTTTTATCTGACGCCCTAACTCCTCTTTCTCTTCCTGACTTGGTCGGTATCCTTTCGATCGTACTGGGACATTTGTAATAGTAGGTATCTTGTGCGACACTAGTGTTTTTGCTTTAAGTTTCGAAGATATGTGGCTTCTACCGGATGATTTCTTTAACATGAGTTATTTCTTCCTCTGTGAAAGCCTTAAGTGTCAAGATGGATCAAGTAGTTCAAAAATTCTTTCGGCCCTATCCTTGCTTTCATTGGAAAATATTGACCGTATATTGACAGTATCTGCAGGTTCGTCTTCTTCTAGAATAAATTCTTCTCCTCCCTCTTTAATGGCTTCGCAGGCTTTCAGTGTTACCTCTGGTGGATTTAACTCTACCTCATATTCTGTAGTATTAACGCATAAGGCGTGTACTTTGCCTTCTTGGTTAATACCAATAAAATTTCCAAAGTATAACCCTTCTCCTAAATTTTGTAAAGGGGCAAATCCTACTTGCTCTGATCTATCGCTTACTCTTGCGTAAATCACTTGTCTCGTACGTGCAGGTATAATAAATCTTTCGTCTTGAATAAATGGTATAATCGTCTGTCCAAATTCTATACACCTGTCTGCAGCATTGACCTTTCCACCGTATTTTGAAAGCACATCCCATCCTAAGATTCTATCGGTATCAATGGGAAATTCGTCAGGAACCACGTGCACGTCGCACTCTAGTCCCTCTAAACTCATATTTGTCCTACCTAAACTTAAACATTCGCCCGGCGTAACTCCGTTAATGGCAATTACATATTGTTTATCAATTATCGTCCTACTAGTGACGTTACTCGCTTTAATCAACGTGACATCAGCTCCACTATCTGCATAGAAACGTGCTTTCCTCCCTTCTAACTTTTCGCTCATAAGTTCTACGATCGGTGGTTTACGTCCTGCTGTAGCAAATCTTATTGAGTACTTTCGATTATCACCTTTCTCCTGCACATTGGCTTCTTTTTTCTGTTTCGACTGTTCTTTTAACTTATTAAACTGTACGGCTATCTCCTTTATTTGCCTCTTTGAATCTTCGATCTCCAGCTTTTTACTAATTTGCTCCTCTACTTTCTTTTCTTGTGTTTGCGTCGGTTTCGGATTCGGTGGCTTATTGCTTATTGATTGCCCGATACCCCCGACTGGTAACGAGCATCCTGGTAGTTTAAAGAATCTCCGGACTGATTTCTGGCATTTCTGTTATCTTGTCTATTACTATCATTGTTATGATTACCGTTATTCTGATCATTGTAACGAGTGTTATTATTGTTGCCTCTACCGTCGTCGCGCCTATTGTCAAATCCTCTGTCGTTTCGCCGATTATCAAAATCCCGGTTGTTCCAACGATTTTCAAACCCACGATCATTACGCCTGTTGTCGTATCCCCCATTATTGCGCCAATTATAATTTCGATTGTCGTCTCTATCATTGTTGTACCTATTATTGTTGCTATAATTCCTGTCATTGTCTCGATTATTGTATCCATTATTGTTGTTATAGTTTCTATTATCGTCTCGATTATTGTACCCGTTATTGCTGTTATAAATTCTATTATCCCCACCGTTACGTTCCCCTGAATACCTGCGCACGTTGTTCTTTCGATAAGCGCCGTTTTGCTTTCCATTATTTTCTTGGGGAGCGCTATTATTCTGCGTCGCATTGTTTGCTTGCGGTGCAGGTATGACGTACGGCATCGGGGCCGGGGTGGGTATGGGGAAGGGAGTATATACTACTGGCTGAGCAGCGGCAACGGGTGCTGACGCTAGCTGTTCAAGTTTTTCTTTATTGAGACGTCCGTTATTTATCGCGTTTTCCAACGAGAATCATTCAACGTAGGTGTGACCCGGTATGTTACAATATCGACATTTCTTTTTCTTCCAATCTTTCTCTAACATAAGTGACCCTGTTGCCGACAATGGTTACAAACGCTCATACCCGTAGTGTACCTGACAGCTTCGCTGGTTATTGGCGTGGCCTTCGGTTCACATTGCTGCCTTTGCGATATTCATAAGCTCGGCTGCCCACGACGGAATTTTAGTGCTGTCTTCGCGAATTAGATCCGGTTGCTGACTGTATGCGCGGCGCGCTAGTACGGTGTTCGAATGCTACGGCCTCTGTAATAGCTTCTCTGAGACATAGTGGGTTTTTTGAACGAACTTGGTGTTGTAATCCTCCGTTTAGACCGAATAAAAATTGTTCGAGGGCTTCCTTATCGGCGTTATTTTTATAAGTAGCTCTCTCCCAGGTGCGCATGTCGCGGCTCGCGTCATAGAAGTTTAACAATCGGTTGTGCAATGTTTGAACGCGTAGTCCGTAGTCTCCGGCACTTCCTCCTACATATTGGCGAATTACTTTAAGATCAGCTAAAACTTTGTCCGCTCCGCCAACGCCGCTGTACTGCGTAGTTAATTCGGCTAGCAACTGCTCTACGGTGTCGTATTGCGTCAGGCGCGAAGTGTAGCCGTCAGCAGCACGTCCTCGAAACTTCGATGCCAACGAGTTGAGTACCGAGCGTTTGGAATCCGGGCCGAATTCATGGATCACGTCGCGAACTGCGCAACAAAGTAGTGCGAGCGTGTCTGGATTTCCGTCGTAATGAGGGATTGTGTTCAGTGCTTGGTGTAGCGAGAACATCCAGCCTCCGTCTCGAGAGCGGTCTCTATGCTGTTGTACGGTTTGCGTGTGTCGGATAATCGGATCAGAAGTCGGTTTTGAATTTAAACCCTCGTGTACCTTGCCCTGCATGCGTTTTTTGAACTGTTCATATTGCTCTATAAAATCGGAGTCTCCCGGTTGCGGCGTAGGTTGTCGCTCTGTGTCAAGCTTGTCAAAGAAATTACCTATGGAAGGCAGCACGTGATTTTTAGAATCGGGTAATTCGCCTAACAGCGATCGGTTAAGACGTCTATCGGCGGGTAGCTATTCAGTAAAGGTTAATCCTCGGTGTTCGGTATAACGTGCGTCGTCTGTGTCGTTTCTCGTGTCGATCCAGCTTACTCGGTCGTGTCGAGCTGAGGCAAAGATTGGGTTTTTGTCATCGATGTCATTTACTGTGTCTAGCGCGACGGAGCTTAGCCCGACACACATGTTTCCGCGAATAGTTGGGTTTCGGTTTGTAACGCAGTTGTCTGATTTTTCTTCCTTGATATCGAGCGTGAGTGGGTCGTTTTCGTTAAATATTTTACACTTGGGAATCGTTCCGTTATTATATGTCATATGGAGGTTAGATAGTTGCGACGCTTTGTCATTTATTCCCGAAAATTCTAATTTGTCTCGGATTTGCAGGAGGTGTTCTTTCGCGACCTTTAGCAATTGTAATTTATCGGTTGGGACCAACTGTCCTCGCTGTAATATTCCCTGTATGTGACTTATCGCGGTGTCGATCATTCCCCTTGACGGATGTGCCATGGCCACGTCCGCGAGTTGCAATGCGATCGTTAATCGAGTGTGCAGAAGGATCGCCGGTTCCGTTGACGTCTCGAATTCTTGCAAACGTCTTTGAAAGGTGTCGGGATCATTAGCCCCGCGTATGAATATGTTTTGTGTTTCGAGACCATTATTTTCGTTGAGGTTTGATATTTTATAATCGGATGGATTTGATTCTCCCATATTTTGTATTTTGTCACGGTATCTAAGACCACGGAATTTTAATATTTCAGAGCGGTTTAAGTTAGTTGTTAGTTATCCGAACTGGAAGAGTTCTCACTGGTGTTAATCCCAGGGTATAATTGTTAGTTTCTATTAATATTTATTTGACTTACCTTAAAGTAGCTGCCACGATGAGTACACAGGCAACGTTCATCCTTCCTTCCTGTCTATTGGATTGGAATGGTAACCGAATAATCTATTTCTATCGCGGTGTTAAAATACGCCCGTATATTTTGCGAACAAAACCCCACACTTAACATCAGAAAATGTTACGTGTGAGGGTCGATGGTTTTGTTCTCCGTGAGGTGTTAAGCTCACGGTTGCTGCGAAAATACCGGGGTGATGAATGAACACGAGAGATTATCGGTGAATGTATCTGTTTATTAATCGTAATTCACAATGAACTTATTGTATGAAAGAGAGAACGCGTGTTAAGGTGATCTCGGAGAATGTGCGTTCTAAGTGTACGGTCCTATCTGTTGTCTCCGAGTCAAAACTACCTGTCTAGTGCTGGATCGTGGGTGGCGGAATCGAGAGCGAGCGCCCGCATGCACCCACTTTTATAGACTCCTCGGGTGGTGTGATTCCTACCCGCGCGGTCATCCGAAATCGTGAAAGGGAGGTTATGCTGAGTCGAAAGAAACGGGCTTCGGGGTGAGTCCGAGCTGTTGCTATGCACGTATTTGGCGACTTATGCATCGATTGCATTATAACTAGCAACACTATATACGTGTGAGTATTCATACGTGACAATATATTATTTACAATTTATTTACATTTATATGCGGTTAATTAATCAGAATTGGTATCAGAGTTATCCTCCACGTGCTTTAATTTATCAATGTGTTTTCTAATTTTTTTGCCATTAGGATATTCTAAAATTACATTTTTCCTACCAATGAATTCAATGATTTTTAAGGGTTTGTTTCTATATGTGTCCAACTTGCTGACTCGGAGTTCGTTAATTAACCTAGCATATCCGCCCACTTTGCCCTTAAACGCTCTAACCTTCTTGTCATACCTCGTTTTTGTTTTGACTTTGTTAGCTATTTGGGTTTCGCCTGCTAAAAATTTCATCTCCTCCAATCTTAGTACTAGATCTCTCATATAAACATTATAGGTTCTTAATTTTTCATCGGATGGTATCCTTAAGGGAAAACGCGCTACCCTCCCATAAACCAGTTCAAAAGGGGTAAAATTGGTTGCCGCGTGTATGCTGGTATTATACGTGAAGGTGGCAAATGGTGTCAGATGGTCCCAATCATCATATTTCTCAGAATATATTCTGATGAATTCTATGAGCGGAGCGTGACTTCTTTCTAGTGATCCATTTGTTTGAGGTCTATATCCCGAGGTTGTCAAGTGGTTTATTTTAAATAACTTTAGTAGAGATTCAACTATATTTGACAAGAAACTGGTTCCTCTATATGAGAGTATTACTCTCGATGCTCTGAATTGACAAATGAGATATTTCGCCAATGCATCTGCAATCGTAGTTGCGTGCAGATTTTTTATAGGTATTGCTATGAGGTACTTTGTTAGATTGCACTGCATCGTTAACAAATGGCAATTTCCTCTTGGTGTCATTTTAAGTTTCCCTACGGTATCTATTGAAACTTTGTCGAAAGCTTTTATTGGTGTGTCCGTGATGATCATAGGTTCTCTTGTCTTGAATCGTTCTATTTTCTGTTCCTGGCAATTCGCAGATCGCCTAATGTAGTCTTGAACGTCGTTCCTCATTCCAGGCCAATAGTATCGCTCTCTTATTTTTTGATAAGTCTGGTTAATTCCTTTATGTCCTCCTGTTAAACTATCATGAAGGTGACTGATTATCTCTTTCCTGTGTTTTTCAGCTGGTACTTCTGCCTTGCCATAACACATGGTTACTCTTATCCCACTTCTGTGAAAGTGTTCATAGAGCATTTCTATGATGGTTGGTCTATCATCTGAGAAATGCGAAGGTAGTTCTAGTTGTATTTCTATTTCAGTCCCTGATTCGCTGATATCCGTTAATTTATTCATTTCATATCTTCTCATACTCTCTTCAAATTTTCTACTAGCCTCTTCCACTTCCTGTTTTGTCAGAGTTGTTTTTACGGACAGGTTTTCTATTGAGTCTTCATCAGTGATTTCTTCACTTTGAGATCCTTCTACTGCACTTAACTCGATGGCAATATTACTTATAGTTTTGTCTTGATTGTCCTCTGAAGAGAATACCTCATTTTCTGGTATTTCCTGCTTTTCGTCCTCTGTTGTTTCTGAGTCTTTCACTCGTAACCCACTGTATCTAGGGTCTGGCAATGATTGATTAGAATCACTTGTCGGGTTCTAGCTTTGATTATATGCTTTACAGTTCCTCCAATTTGATCGGTTACATTCTCATCATCTTGTTTCATAGGCTCACTTTTTTCACTTAGGGCAGATTATATTTTTAGCACTTCATTTGTTTGTTTACACTTATATCTTCTCTTGATGTTTCTTGGATTATGTTCCTCTTCATGTCCAACAAATGGTATGGGGTGCATTACATCTCCGCTTATCATTCGCGCATTCTTGTAATAAGATATTACAGCTTCTTCTTTCTTTAGGTAGTTGCGTCCTAACATCCCATCAAATGGAATAGGAAAATCGTCCGATATTATTTGAAATTTCACTGGGGTGCCTTTTATATCTAAATATATTGATGCGTCTTCACAGTTTGGTTTGTGATTCCGCCTAGCTCTCTAGCGTCAGCAGTACAGATGGGCATATCATCATCCAATACACTTGCTTTAATTAAGTTTACTGTGGCTCCATTATCGATCATGAATTCCACCCATGGTTTAGTTGTTCCAACTGGTGTCGTCCTCCCAATCAACATTTTGAGATCCTTTACAGTTTTTGGACCACATTCTTGATAGTTCTCTGGTCTTGTCAAAATTGCCATCACTGGTGCCTTCGGCTGATTGTTGCTCGGACCCGCTGGGTTCGTGTTTTTGTTCTCGTTGTACGCCTGTAACTGTTGCTGATAATGCTGCTGGTCCGTATTTCTGGGCATCTGTTGATTTTGGACTTGATCGATGCTTTAGTTTTACATTGAGTGCATTTGGTTCTGTCTCGGGTAATCTTGGCTTTGGCTCGCCATCCTGGGGTCGTGGCGAGCCTCTTGGTAGTTTAAATTATTTCTTTGGGCTTGATCATTATGTTGTTGATAATTATTGCGCCAATTAGTGTCATTTCTTCTATCCGGATATTGCGGTGCATCGTAGTATCTCCCAGTTTCATGATCGAATATTTGCTGATTCCCCCTGTTCCCGTTGCTATTCCAAGCCTGCCAATTATTGCGTTGTTGCTGCCCGTTGTTATAGCTACGATGGTAACCTCCTCGTCCGCCTTGGTTGCCGTAATTGTTCTGATACCCTCTTCCTCTATAGGTATTACCTCGATAATTGTTTTGATAATTATTCTGCGGGAAATGATTTTGAGGTTCATTTTGTTGCGTTTCATTGTATATTCTGTCATTCACATACCCCACGTAATTTGAGTTCTGTTGATTATTTTGATAGCGATTCTCGTGTCGGTATCCTCCGTAGCGACGATAATTGTCACCATTTTGTGGTCCATTATAGTTCTCCTGATTATTATAGTATCGGTCTCTATCTCTGCATGGTCTTGAATCTGGAATTATTTTTGCTTCCTTTCTGGTTTCTAGTCTCACTGCTTCTTCATAAGCTTCTCGTAAATCATTGGGTTTACTGTAGTCTACTCGTTCAGCCAAATTTGCAGGTAAACCTTTAATAAATATATCCACTGCTAAGGTTTCCAATGGTGCCATCATTTCATTTTTAAAACTTTCTCCTTTTTCTTCCTTCAAAGCGTTTTTAGCACTACTCAGGAGCACGTTTATTTCATGATAAAAATCGCCTACTGTGTCTTGTTCTCTCATCCTCACGTTCTGTATTTTATTATTATAGTAATTGAATTTTCTTCCGGGTCCAAATTTTTGCTTTAAATGTTGTATTAAATCTTCTACACTTTTTATTGTTTTGTTGTTTAAACTTTTCTTTGCTGATCCCGTTATTTTGTGTAGGGCGTGTTGTAAGAATTGAGGCTTAATGGGGTCACTGACTAATTCGCTGGCTTTCCTCAAGTCTTGTATGTAGTCTCGAAGATTCTTTTTTCCATCAAAACTTGGAATGCCGCTTATGCAATTCATGAGTGCAAAGCTGTTAGCCATGGTGCTCATTAATAGCATACTCGCGTCTGGTACTCCTCCACTGGCTGAATTATCATTGTTTGAGGCGTTTCCTGTCATCTCGAATAGGTACTCTATGCCTTCTAGGTAATCTAGATAATCACTTGTATCGTCGATTGATTTTCTTGCACTCTTATGATACTTTGAGTTATTTAATATGCTTTCAGTCACTTTAGTTTTCGTTTTCTCTTCTAATTTATGCCTCCGCTTTCACTTGTCGCCACTGTATCTTTATTTCAAGAAGTTTGTTTATAAATTCAAAAATCAAAATTTAAAAATTTTGTGCCTTGGAAACATGCAAAAGGTATGGACCAAAACAATAACAAAAAAACTATTAAAGTGTCGTGTCTCGCAAACAAGAATTTGTAAAGTGGTGTAAAATGGGTACGTAATGTTCGTAAAAGGGGCAAAAATAATTATTTCAAGGATAATTCACGCAAGTAGGAATAAAAGTTCCAAAAAGTGACTAAAAACCAATTTTTTTTTTAATTGTTATAAACTTCGCTTGCTTCTTACATTCTAAATGGAAATTAAATAAGTGTGTTTTAATAATTAAATTCCAAAACCGCCCCAAAAAAAAAAAACTAGTATTCAAGAGTTAAATGCTATTAATTAACCTAGGTTCAAATTAAAATTCTTAAAATTCTAAAAAGTATCAACAAAATCTAATTGTTTATTCGAAAATTATTATAAAAGTTGGTTAGTCAAATTAAATTAAGTCATTAAGTTTCGGTACGTGATATTAAGGCTAGCAAAAAAAAAATAATGATTTAACGAAGTTTCGAAATCTCTATGTAAATTGCATGTAAGGCGTCAGTCGATAAAAGAGCTAAGTAAACGCGATAAAAGAAACAAAATTGATAATCTAGGCAATCGTTAGGATGTTTGAAAATAATTATGTGCGAAAAATAATTAATTAGTTGAGGAAAAACCCTATAACGGTGCTTACTACCGTGTATAAAGGATCAGTAACGAGTATACCGATCTAAAGAGTATCGAGAGGAATTGATGCAGCAGCTCGTAACAGGCTTCTTGAAGGCTATACGAAGCCTGGCCCGTAGCGCAGTATGCTGTACGTGCTCGTCCTTGAGCACGTGAGTCCGCGGAGGCGTCGTGAGTGCTTATGCTGCGTATCTTAATCGCGAATGAAGTAAACGCATGTACGAGAGGGGTGAGCGCGGCGAAAAGGCAGAGAGTCAGACGTAAAACCACAAAGAGCAGGTGAAGTTCAGACTTATGTTTGTGTATTGTAAAAACAGCCAAATACAGTAGTGGCACGAGGCAAGAGAGAGACAAAGCGAAGCCTAATGCACAGAGAGAGAGAGAGAGTGAGAGATCAACGATCGAGCAGGTACTTACATTCACTTCCGTGCTGTCTCGCTCGGATGCCTCGTGATTCGTCTTGAACGGCGAAAGCGGGTGACCGGGGCCCTCGCTGGGCAGCAGAGTAGATGCCTCGTGGCCTTGGGTGTGCGTCCGGCTACGGCGGGAAGACGAGCGGCAGCAATCGCTCAACTCGTAACGAACACGCGGCGTGAAGTTGCACTCAGAGCGATAACACCGGCGACACACAAGGACACAGCTTGCTAGAGGTAATCTCGCGGGTTTCTCGCACGCGTAGTTCACGAGGGTTCCCGATCCAAGGAAAAAAAGTGAAACCGTTCGACTGTACTCTTCGGCGGAACGAATCGTACTTGTCTCGCGCGGGACGCAGCGGCGAAACCAGCGTGGGCTTTCTCCCACTCTCCCTCTCGCAGCACGCGCGTGGCTCTCTCTCTCTCTCTCTCTCTCTCTCTCTCTCTCTGTGTTCGCACGCTGGGTCTTCTGCACTCTCACTTACCTTGCCGCTGAAAAAATGTACATAATATATATTTATACATATGTATATACATGTGTTGTGCTGAGGGAGAGAGACATAACGAGAGTACGATAGTCAGCTCGTTATATGCCCTACCCCCAGACGTTGGTAGCACGGGGTACCAACTCGATCAACTAGTCTCTCTCGATTATGTAGGATTAAAATGTCATGTTTATGAGAATAGGAAATTATTTATTTATTGAACATCTAAGAAAAGTAATAATAAGGTACACTAGACCTATTAGTCTCTTTGTCTCTCTTGTCGAACTAAGGAAAACATAATAAAATGAACTAAAGTTAAACCCGTCGGTGCCGTACAATAATTATTATGTTTCCTAGCATCAGTCTTCTCAGATCAGTCTTCTGATTGTGTATGCCGCGGAGCTTGACAAGAGGTGTGATAATCTATCTTCTGAGTAGATTCTCTTAGTAGCGGTAGCGCTGAAACTCTCCGCTCTGGAACTTGGTGTGCAGGAAGTAGTTAGGACAGTTCTTGGTCCTTGACACGCCTGTCAAATTACACACCTTGCAGTACCTAACGAATCGCAGATCTCCGCGAGGGCCATCCATAGGGTCGCAAGGCTCCTTAGCATGTCTGTAGATAATTGCCGTTGGCCCTGGATCTCTAGTTCTGTTTGTCTCGGGGACGCAATCGTCGAGGCGACGTTGTAGTCAGCGGAGGTGCCTCCTTTTTAGAACCTCGCGGCCTGCCCCTGTGCTTCGGTATAACCGAAGTCGGAATTTGTGGCGCAGAGCTCGCCGTCGCTCCTGCAGACGGCGCAGGTTGGGAAATAGCTGCGTGCTCGTCTTTCTTAGGCGAAATGGGTGGTTCTGGCACTGGCTTGTCCGAATCTTGTGGATCAGGCGAGTCCTCAGGGAACTGCTCTTCGTCGCGGCATGGCTTTAAGTCACACACGGCTACCTTGCCTATATCAACTCCCTGCTCTGTCTGAAGCTTGTAGGAGTTCATCCCGATGCGATCCGTTACGGTAAAGGGACCCGCGTACATAGGGCTGAGCTTTGCAGCGATGGCTTGAGCAGCGGAGGAAAGAATGCGGTTTCTCGCCCATAACTTTTCGCCGAGTTTGTACTCTATGTCGCGGCTTTTCGCGTTGTAGTACTTTTCCTGCCGTTCTTGGGCGGCTCTTGAATTTTCAAGGGCATTAGCCCGAAAATCATCTAACATTTTCATGCGATCCTGCCAGTTATCACGTGCTGCTTCTTCTAAGCTTTGCCTGGTGGCTTGCTCTATTTCTCTTCGTGTGGTGCACGGCGGCTCGGGATTTCTTCCATAATTGAGGAACGCTGGGCTAGAGCGAGTCGCCTCGTGAATAGCAGTGTTGTACGCAAACGCAAATTATGGAATGTGCTCGTCCCACGTAGTATGCTTGGTTTCGATGAACGCGGCAATCATGGTCTTGATAGTGCGATTCACACGCTCGGTCGGGTTCGATTTAGGCGAATAGGGAGCACTAGTGCCGTGCTACACTCCATGTGTTTCCAAAAACTTGTCGACAAGCTTGTTTTTAAATGGAGTGCCATTATCTGACAAAAATCGATCGGGAATCCCGAATCTCAAGAAAATTCGCAGATTCAGTTCTCGCTTGACGGTATTTGCATTCGCCTTTCTAATAGGGATGCATTCTATCCATCTCGTAAATAGATCGATGAAAATTAATAGGTGTTCATGACCTCGGGGGGACTTTGGGAAAGGTCCCATAGTATCGCCTGCGACTATCTCCCAAGGGCGTGTAACCAAGTGTTTGCCCATGAGTCCTGCGGGAGCAAGTTGCTCAACCTTGACTTGCTGGCAAATTTGGCAATTTCGTACGAAATGAGCTCTGTCTTTGTACATATTTGGCCAGTAGTACCGGAGCGCCACCCTTTGATGAGTCTTAAATCTTCCAAGGTGTCCGGAGACAGGCTCATCGTGGCACTCTGCAAGGATCCTCTCGCACTGTTCACGAGGTACTACGAGCTTCCAAGCATCTTCATCTTGTCCCAGTAAGTCATCTACTGTCGGATCAGGACGGTAATGGTAAAGCCGTCCGCCGGTGATCTTCCAAAAGGGATGTGCCGTAGGGTCTTCGACGACTTGCTTCGCCTTTTTCATGTACCAGGGGTCCTTGATAGACTCATCCACGGAGAGAGATGCTATTACAGCAGTTTCCTCCTCGTCGGTCTCATACATGCGAGAAAGTGCGTCGGGGACAACATTGTCCTTCCCTTTACGGTGCACAATATCGAAATCATACGACTGAAGACGCAGAAACCAACGACCTAATTTTCCATTCGGATGTTTTAAATTTTGAAGCCACACTAAGCTATGGTGATTCGTTACTACAGTGAAATGGTAACCCTCAATGTAAGGTCGTAATTTCTCTATTAAAGCTTTTACTTGTTCAAAAGCTGCCCATTGTTCATCTTTCCACTCGTATTTAACGTTCTTGCAAATTTTAGACTTTTTGCGATTTATTGTCAGACCAGCTTCGTTTATGCGCTTCAGGATCAAAGTCAGCCACTTTATGTGATCTGAGAAAGTATCTGTCGCAATAATAATGTCGTCTAGATATGCGAAAGCATGCGGCTCCATTTCTGGGGTGATCAATCTTGTTAGTGTTGTGGAATAAATAATAAACAGTGAGGTTAATAATAATATTATATATTGAAAAAATAGTTAGGCTTAAAAGCCCAGTAGTCGGCACGTCCGATTACATCGGAGTCTTACAAGCAAGAGAGAGTGTAGAGTACAGAACAGCATAGTCTGGCTCTACACACGGAGTATAGTATAGTATGTAATAGGCGCTTAGAGTATAGTTGCGAAGCATGCGCGATACTCTCGCTCTGACTTGATCTCGTCTCACTGCACAAAATCGTTGTCTGCCAATAGATGGCGCGACGTGTACCGTTTTGGTACTTATAATCAAGATTATAATACTTACTATATTACAACACGCCTCCTTAAGTTTATAATCTTGATCTTTTACAAACATATTTGTTTAAACAATAATTTTCAGTTTCGCATACAAGTTTGTTTCTCGCATTTTAAATTAATTTTAGCACTTTTCTGTTTCAAAAATTAAAAAAAATATTTCGAGTGAACTTGGCGATTGTTACCTTGAACTTGCGTTTTACAACTGGACTTGAGTTCTTTGCAATTGAACGTGAAACTTTACAACTGAACTTGGAATTATGTAATAACAATTTTAGATTAGTCTTAACGCTTGTCTATTTTTTATGAACTTTGTTTTGTCTAGACTTTTAGTCAGCATATCAGCCAAGTTTGAACTTGATTCTATTTTTACAATATCAATTATCCCTTTTTCGTAATTTTCATTTATATAATGATATTGCACTTCGATGTGCTTAGAATTTTTTGTGAAGTTACCATATTTTGCAATCGCAATTGCACCTGAGTTATCCTCGTATATATTAATCGGGTTTTCGAAATTTACATTAAAAGATTCACATAATAGATTCCTAGCAAACAAAACTTCAGTCACTGCTTCTGACATAGCAGTGTATTCTGCAAAAGTAGAACATTTTGTTACAGTACTTTGTTTGTGCGTTTTCCAAAAAGTTAAATTTCCAAACAATCTAATTACAAAGCCTGTTGTAGATTTTCTATCTACATTATCACCAGCATAATCAGATTCTACCATACAGTCTAATATTTCAGTATTAACATTGTCGCAGTAAGTTAGTTTGAGATCTTTTGTTTTGTACAAATACTTAAGAATTCGCATCGCATATTTATAATGTGTTTGGTTATAACAGTTTTGGTAACGACTTAGGTAATTTACACTATAAGATATATCTGGCCTTGTGCCTGTACTTATATATAATAGTTCGCCAATTAAATTTCTATATTTTATATTTTCATCAATTTCACTAGCTTGTTCTAGTTTTAGGTTGGACTCCATTGGAGTATTATACAGTTTGGCATTTTCTAAATTATATTTTATAGCTAAAGATTCAATATACTTAGTCTGACTTAATGTCATTTTACTTCTATCATTACTGTAATCTATATCTATACCAATGTATTGGCTAATTTTGCCCATATCTTTCATTGCAAACCTTTGCATTAGACTAGCTTTAACATTGTTTATTTTATTTTTGTCTTTGCAACAAATTAAGAGATCATCTACAAAGACTAGTATATATATTGGATCTTTACTTGTATTATTTACGTATAGACAGTAATCGCAATTACTTCTCATGAAATTCAATTTTTCAATATATTCGTTGAAGCAATTATACCAGGCTCTAGGACTTTCTCGCAATCCGTATAATGCCTTTTGCAACTTGCAAACTTTATTGTCACCAGTCTCATAACCTTTCGGTTCATTTATATATACTTCGGTTGTTACATTACCATTTAAGAAAGCTGTCTCTACATCCATTTGTTCTATGAATAAATTATTTTTACAGCTGTAAGACAATAAAATTTTCAATGTTTGCATTTTGCCTACTGGTGAATAAACATTTTCAATGTGTTCTCTTTGTTGAAATCCTCTTACAACTAATCTCGCTTTATAAACATTGTTATTTTTCTTTTTATAGACCCATTTTACATCAATTACCCGTTTGTCTTTTGGCCTTTCATCAATTTGCCAAGTATTATTTTTGTTTAGACTATTTATCTCTGAGTTCATTGCAATTTTCCATTGTTTATATTCATTTGAGTTTAACGCCTCCTCAAATGTATTCGGTATATTTGCATCAATGTAATTTACATAGATAAAGTGAGTTACAGGATTTCCATATCTATTTACAGGACTTTTCTTTCTATTAGATTTTCTTTGCACTTTTAAGTTTGAATTTTCATTTTCAACAATATCAGAGTTTAATTCGTTATCTCTACTTTCCCCGAAGGTCTGAGTAGAGGTAAGAGAATTTTTTCTATTTGAATTTACATCATATTTATCAATTTTGGATTCATTTTCTAGTATTTCATTTCCTTTATTTTCAGGTTCGCTATTTTCCAAATCTCTATCTTTTTCATCGTCAAGTTTTTCTAAACAAATTAATTGAGTTTTTTCTTCAACTACTTGAACGTGTCTAGCATGAATTATTCTACCATTTACTAAGACTCTATAACCATTTTCTACATAACCTACCAATACGCCTAATTGTGCTTTATCGTCCCATTTGCTTTTTCGTAAAGCTTCTGGTACTCTTACAAAGACACGACTACCATAAATTTTTAAGTTATCTACATTAGGTTTTTTACCAAGGAATATCTCGAAAGGAGTTTTATTTTCCGCTGTATTTGCAATTGTACGGTTTTTTAAATACGCGACCGTTTTTATGATTTCGGGCCAGTAACGCCTATGAATTTTAGCTTCTCGCATTAAACATCTACCCATATCCATTGCAGATCTATTATATCTCTCCGCTACTCCATTTAATTCATGGACGTAGGGTGGGCATGGCAATAACTCTATTCCTTTTGATTTTACAAAGTCATAAATTTCCTTATTTAAATATTCTTTGCCATTATCACATCGTAATTTTTTAACCTTTTTATTGAATTTATTTTCTACTAAATTAACAAATTCTTTCAAACAACTAGCTGTTTCAGCTTTACTTTTAATACAAAAAATTCTCGTGCATTTACTATAGTCATCAACAAAAGTTAGGAAATATTTTTCTCCACCATAACCAGTTGTGTTATGTGGACCATTCAAATCAGTATGAATCAATTCTAGAATTTCAGTTGTTTTTGATCTGCTATTTTCAAAAGGTACATTCGCCATTTTGCTTTCTATACAATTTGCGCATTTCATTTCGACATTTTCAATTTTTTCTGGCAATCCTTCAACTAATTTATTAGTTACTAGTTTATTTAAATATTGAAAGTTTACATGGCCAAGTGCCCTATGCCATTTTTCTTTATCAGTTAATTTTACTGAATTTACATACATTTCATTACTTTCTCTTTTTGATACAAAACTTTTCATATAAAACAAATTTTCCTTTTTGTTTGCTACAGCTATCAACTCTCTAGATTTATTAAATATTTTTACAATATCTTTAGTTACTAATACTGTATAATTTTCAGTTATTTTTGCTAAACTCATCAAATTTTGTTTAATACCTTTAACGTAATAGACATTTTTTAAATCAACATATTTTTGATTATAATAATTTTTAAAATAAGTCTTAACAGTACCTATTTTGGTTGCTTTTAACATTTTACCATCTGGTAATTTTACATCAACAGGATTCTTCAAATCTACACATTTATCAAAGAATTTATCATTTGTTATAATATGATCTGTGCAACCACTATCTAATAACCAATCGATTTCGCTACAATTTTCGTTATAACCTGTTACATGATTTACTTCACTTGTTTTATCATTCTTATACTTTTCCCGAGGGTAGGTATAAGAATTGTTCGAGTCGTGGCGTACCTGCGTTGTCCATGATTCAGATGAATAGTTGCCCTGTTGTTCGCTTGAAAAGTCACCTCTGGGTTGGCCTTGTCTTCTGCCTCGGCCACGACCTCTGTAGTTTCCACCTCTGTTGTAGCCTCTCTGATGACCTCGCTGACCTTGACTGGATTGAGCACCTCGTCCTGGGTTACTCTGCTGTGGTGGTCTCGTGCATGCATTTTTGCAATGTCCAACTTTTCCACAGTTGTAACATTTGCCTTCGAACTTGGCTGTAAAAGTACTTACATTACTCTTTTTATCAGAATCGTTTTTTGCATAATTTTTTTCTTTAATTTTCGATTTGACATAGTCTACTGTCCTTTGATCTTCTGGAATGACATCAATGAAGTCTCCTATGTAGCTGTAGCTTGGTGGTAGTGCTCGTATTAAATACCTCATCTTCTCTGTTTCATCTAGTTTTCCACCAGCCGCCTTGAACTCGTTCACGGATTTTTCGAATTCTGCGAAAAAATCGTCTACTTGATCAAAATTCTTCAACTTTACTTCTTCCAGCTTTCCTCTGCAAATTATTTGTAGTGACGTGGATTGCGTCGAGTATATTTTGAGATGCTACTATACTATACTCTACACACGGAGTATAGTATAGTATGTAATAGGCGCTTAGAGTATAGTTGCGAAGCATGCGCGATACTCTCGCTCTGACTTGATCTCGTCTCACTGCACAAAATCGTTGTCTGCCAATAGATGGCGCGACGTGTACCGTTTTGGTACTTATAATCAAGATTATAATACTTACTATATTACAACAAATCTGTCAGCCAACATCTGAAATGTAGCCGGCCCTCCTGCAAGGCCGTATGGCATCCTGACGAATTCAAACAAACCAAGTCCAGGTACGGTGAAGGCAGTGATCGGGATGGATCGCTCGGTAAGAGGTATTTGTAAAAATGCTCCTGAGCAGTCCAACGCCGTTATATACCTAGCGTGCTGTATTTTCCGCAGTATCATTTCCATATAAGGAAGCGGGTACGCAGCTATGTTTGACACAGCATTAACCTTACGGTAGTCGACGCAGAAGCGAAAGCTGCCGTCGGACTTCCGTACCATAACCACTGGACTGGACCAATTACTTCGGGACCTCCTAATTATTCCGGCACGGAGCATCTTGTGCACTTGCTCATGCATCTCGTCCTCTAAAATTTTCGAAACAGGGTAATACCGCTGTTTAATTGGGTGAGCACTGCCAACGTCAATATCATGATGAATCCAATCTGTGCAGCCTAGTTGCTCACAGGAAGGATTGGGTAGCAATTCTTTCATTAGATCATCGATTTCTAAGCGTTGCTCATCGGTAATTGCTTCAATTCCGAGAGAGGCGAGCGACAAAAGCTCCTCAGCACGCATAGACGAGAGAACGGCCGGTATCTCCACATCTGTGCCTTGGAGCAGTAGCTTATTTGCTACTGGGTCAAGCATCGCCGAAAATGCGCGAACGAAGTCTGCACCCAAGGTGCATTCAGTATCGACTTCGTTCAAAATAAGAACATCGATTGAATGAGTTATCCCTCCTACAGTGAAGGGCAATCTGACGCTACCCACTATGGGGACGTAATGACCGTCGACTGCTCTAGCCCCGGGGCCCACATGAGGTCGTACTCGCAAATTTAATGAAGCAGCGAGCGATATGTCTATGGGGCCGAGGACTGTGCGCGAGGCTCCAGTGCCGAAGAGTCCTCTTAATTTGTATTGGCCAACCCCTACGGCTAACCACCACCGTGGGTACTTCTCTACTAAAGCGCTAGCTACCGTACCTCCATCGCAAGACGTCTCCACATCGGTCGAGCTACTCGTGGCTAGCGATGAGTCACTCGCCGTGCCGTGTAGTGTTTGCGCTACTCCCGTTACGCTTTTAGTGTTGAAGGTCCGCGGATCTTCTAGAGCGGTAGGAACCTTGTCTACTCGCTCTCTTTCTCGTTTTTTGACAATTCTTTTGCACATTCTGGGCAGGAGAACTTAGTGTACCCTGGCCAGCTGCAATTCCAGCAGAGAATTCTATCGCCTTCAGGTCCTGCGGGTTTGTCCCTATTTTTATCAGACTTGGGAGTAATCGACTCTGTTCGATTACCTCCCCGCTGCCAGCCGCCTCTACCACGTTTCCCTCCACGACCTCGGCCGCCGCCGCGAGTTGACGCTCGATGGCTGTCACCCGTTGCTTGTTTAGGTGGTGTTTCCTCTTCGGTCGAGGAAGATTCCTTTTGTGGAGAATTTTTCCCTGCGCTTGACGTGTTGCGGCTGGGAGAGCTTAGCTCTTGGGTCTCCTTCCGGAAAAACTGCTCAAAATGCTTCTCCAGATCTTCTTCTGTCAGAGACGATAACTTCGCGTCCAACGAGGCAACGCTGACCGGCTTGGCTTTGGCGGCTTTATTAGCAGGCCTATAAGCTGTTTCCGGCAGCATGCTCTGCTCGGAATCACCATAGAAAAAAAAACGCGTCCACAAAATGTAAAAACAGACTGTTCCTCCACTATGTACTAGTAAAAACGAAAAAAAAATGAAACTTAGTGGGTTAAAATCCACTGAGTAGAACACACATCAGTACAGACATTTCCTAAAAACTCTATTTTTGACTGAAAATACATCAAAACACACTTCCTACATGTTTTTACAAAAACTCCAAAAATTACTGATACAAAGCTTTCTGAGGAAGGAAACAAAATTATATTTGCATAAATAATTATTCGCAGAATCCCTATTATTTTGACTAATACTGCAGATTACATCTTGTGATATGCATGAATACATACAGCAGTCGTCATTTCATGTTTACAAACAAATGACATAAAAGAAACATATCTGAATAAGAAATAATTTGCAGCATCCTTCCCATCTTTACTAAAAATGCAGATTACATCTTGTGATATGCATGAATACATACAGCAGTCGTCGTTTTATGTTTACAAACAAATGACTTTAAAAAAAAAGATAGTTTCTATACTAATAATTATTTGTAGCATCCCTATCATCTAGACCAAATCTTAAGATTACTTCTGATGATGTATGTAAAATATACAAATATTTTTATGTGACGGTTATGATTTATAAAATTATTTTGATTAAAAACACGAATTTACATATTCGCCATATTTTTCTGAGAAGATTATTATTTAAAGCATGCGACATGTCTGGATGTTAGGGTGGTTTTGTTTACTTTATTCAATTTTTATTTTTTTTTAACTGAGTCCCGTCTGTCTGGCCCACTCACGGTTTCGCGAGGGAATTTGGTCAGGATTTAAGTTCCTACGACCAAACACAATTTTATCCTCCGTAATTGAATGTTAAATAATCAAAAGGCTTACCTGCTGTCTTGATGAGATGAGCTTAAAAACAACTCTTTTTCCTTTTATATTGGGTGCTAAATGGATTTAATAATGATACGTGTGTATAATTGTAATTGCAAGCTATTTTCTGTATTTTTCAAATAATTATTTCTTCAAATACAATCCCTGGTTTAATATATCTTTCTGCTATTTTCTTTCGGTAAACTTCCAATCAAATTAATTGGGTAAAACTGAACGAACCAAAAGTATAATCTGACAAAGAAAATCTTATGAAAACTTTTTGAGATCTATCTATCTGCCGGCTACTGTGCCTAATCACGGAGTGCCGCGAAGCGTGGCCTGGTGACGTTCGGAGGTGTTCCGGACCTCCCATATTGCTTCTAAGTCTCACTTCCCCGCTGCTACGTCACAGCGTCGACGCTTGTTGCACTTATTAGGCCTCACGGGGCCTAGAAATTACTCGATCGCCGAAACTGCAACGCAGCAGCACACGTGCACTCTAGTTCGTTAGCGGAAAAGTTGTCTAGCTCAGCGGGATTCTTGGCCACCTGAAACTTTTGTAGCCTTGAATGCTTGCTGCGACTTCTATATGTAGAACTTTCCCGAAGCTGTACTCGAGATAATTATCCGAATTTAGCCTCGGGGAAGTTATCACATAACATTCTCCCCTTCTTAAAAACGTTTCTCGTCCCTGAGAAACTGCACGGTCCCTACAATCGGGGCCAGTTGGGTCCAGTAGGTGCCTTGATGTGAATGAAAACTATGATTTTATGTTGTGAATTGTCACAATGATACAAACTTTTAGAATGTACTGGTCAGGTTGGAATGCATCGTTTCGGAATATTTGTTTAGTTGTGTGCTGGTATTTCCGCCAAGATGGACATATCGCCTCATACCAAGGATATAAGACTGGACTAGAAGAAAGCATAGAGAAGTTAATTACTATCTCACGGAGTTATTGAGCGAACATGCGTGCTTTCGGGCAAGGTTTGCAACTAATTAATTACTTTTTTGATTTGATTAATTCAAATTTTAATAATTAAATCAAATTAATTTGTACAACATCTTCAAAATTTATTTCTCGTTCTATCATTGGTGTTTCGTTATGCTCCGTTTCTTCTTCTTGCTTTGTTACTGTTTCAGAGTATGTGCAATTCTTAGCCATAGTATCAGCAGTGCAGCTTCCTTTCTAAGAAAATCTTGTAAAATTAATTTTTGGAGTTTGTGTAAAAACATGTAGAAGGGTGTTTTAAAGTATTTTAAGTCGAGAAATAGTGTTTTTGGAAAATGTCTATATAGATGTATGTGTGTGTGTGTGTTTTTTTTTTTGTGGCGTAGGCAGAGCAAGCTCTGCGCAGGTAGTCCTCCGATACCAGATCTCCACAGGCACCATCGTTAAACAATACTTTTGTGGGGTCCGTTAACTAGCCTAGTTGGTTTCTACTTGACATTTCCATACATCCCCCATCCACCAAGGTGATTAGGGGTTTAGGATCAGACACGTTTTTTATTCTGCATCGTCTAACCGTCTGCTTCCTGTGGCATTATTCAGTCGTCTACCTCGTGCAGTATCGTCCGGTCATCCTCTGGACATACTCAACCGACACCTACGTTTCCCTGCATCGGGTGATGGAGTCTTGGCTCAACTCAGTTTGCCTACGTTCCTCTACATCGGCGCAAGGAGCGTTTCGTATTTACGACTTAGTGTCCTTCGTCTAGCACCATTTTGCTCGGCTGTTTTGCCTTGTCTTTTCCTTCTTTTCTCTTTGTTATTTCTTCTTGAAAATGGTTCTTACGTAGTTGTTTACTCCGTACCAACCATCCTCCGACGTCAACATAGCTGTCATCATTGACTCCGGTGTCACTCTAGTCTGAAGAGAACACTCGGGTTCTTTACACTCAGTCATTGTCTACTTTCTTGCGGAGTCCCAGATTTCGTTCTGCGTGGTAGCGTTAATCTATCCTCTGCCTTAAATACGTCCTTACACTTCATTGCTAAAATGTTAATAGGTGGCATGATTGCTATGATGCATTGTCTGATACCGTATGCGACTTTAGTGCACTTCTCCTGTACTCTGTCATTTTCACTAAAAAACGAAATGTTAAACCTTTCTAAAAATCAACATGATTATTGAAGATAATTAAAACTATTATCACTATAATTTTGAGTTATTTTATGGGGAAAATCCGTAAAAAACGCCGAAAACTGAAAAAAGTTGTTTGTCTATAAAATTCGATAACTGGAGTAAAAGGTGATAATCAAGTTTAAATTTTGTGATTTAGTTAGCATTGTGCAGTACAATGGGCTTTTTTTGGGCTGTTTACAATACCAGTTAGTTTCAAAGATATTGAGGTTAAAGAAATTGGTTTTTCACCCTGTATACTCCGTTTAACTGAAAACTGCATCATTTCTATCTCAGCTTCTACAAAATGAAATTTAACCTACCTAGATTCGTTTTATTGATATTTTTTAGAATTGTTACTATTTATATAGGAAAATGCTGCTGCACTTATTTATATAGTAAAATATTTATATAGTAAAATGTCATGAATTTTGGTTAGTGATTTTGTATAGTATATACATGATATTTTTTATTAGAAATAGTGTATATTGTCAATATTTTCAGTTGATATATATTTCTTTTAATTCATTACATATTATGAATTAATTTTTTGATATGATCTGTATGAAACACAGCACCTAACTTATATCTAGGATGGCCCTTAAACGGTTTATATCCAAATTTATCCGGCAGGTCAGGGTTTCCCGTCGCCATAATGGTATGATAGAATGATTATAAGCATTCCTTTACACATGCACACTCGCCCACGTATTCATAGTCACCAGTATGTCTTTTAATTAGCATCGCGCTTTGTAAATATACGACTTTTACTACGTGGATTCCAGTTAAATATTATTTTGTTACATATAAATCACAATATTCTTACTTACATTAGAAGCGTGACTGTTTAAAAAATGTGGTTGTCTTGGAGACAGCCGATAGAATTGAATACAGAAATAGAAGTGTTGTAGACTTTGTTTTTGCTTCCTTCTAGAGAAAGCTTTGTTAAAGGAAAATTTTCGACTTTAACAAAGCTTTACCATACAAAAAAAATCTGCTGTTGAAATTTTAGATGTTTTCGTTGATCGGTTCTCAAGTAAATAGCTGAAATGTAAAACCCGATTTTTCTCAATCACTTTTTGGGATATGGGTTATTTAAGTTAAACCATAGCTTCAAGTGCGGTTTTGCTGGCATTTAAGAAAAATTGATTTGTAAACATTCAAAAAGCATAAATATACTTGTAAAATAAATAGACACGCAGAGTAGTGGAATGGGCGTTTAATCAGAGATATAAGGTTAAGCACATCTGTCTCGGACGAGCGATCATCGTGGAGTGAGAGGGGCATCGGGACATGGGCCCGGCGTCAGTGCGTTTCGCGTATAGATGGCGCAGTCAGTAGAGCACCACACCAGCGCTTCTATCTTAATGCAGATACACAGCACACTTGTGCATTCTATATCTCTAACACTTTTACTTACAAGGAAAGGTACCCAACCCGAACTCACCGATTTTGATGATTTTCATATATGTTGTAGAACATAAAAAAATAAGAGACACGTATTTTTTTTATCGGCTAATTTTCACTTTTAAGGGGTAAAAACCTCCCCTAAAGTTAACCCCCAAAAAGCGTTTTTTTTAAATATATCGGCTTAAAATTAATATTTTTCAATGAAACAAATTGGAGGTTATTTCTTACAAAAAGTGCAAGTATTCCATGGTGATTTGAAGAGTAAGGGTAGCATCCCCTATTTTTTAGGGGTTGAAAACATATATTTTTTGGCATAATTTTATAATAAAAATGTTTAAACCGACTAAAAAAAATTGGAAAAAATGTTTAAACATCCTTAATAACAAAATTTAGTTGACGTCTTTCGGTGTTTTCATAAATATTATCCCTAAGGGGGTAAACCACCCCTAACACAAAATAACTGTAAATATGTAATTCAATACATAATATTTCGTAGAAAGTTTGTATATAGAGGTTTTCGAGGTCGCTGATTACAAATCTGTTATCAGATTTTGAAAATTCAAAATGGCGGAACCAATATGGCGGACGGAAATATCGAAAAAAAATTTTATATAATAAAAAAGTTTTAAACGACTAAAAAAATTGGAAAAAATTTGTAAACATCTATAATAAACAAATTAAGTTTTTCGATTTTTTCATAGATACTACCCTTTAGGGGCTAAACCACCCCTAACACAAAATAACTATAAGTATACTTCAATCCATAATATTTTGTAGAAGGTTTGTATATAAGGGTTTTCGAGATCGCTCTTTGCAAATCTGATATCAGATTTTGAAAATTCAAAATGGCGGAACCAATGTGGTGGACGAAAATGTCGAAAAAAAATTTTAACTTTCAAAAAAACTTGTTTACAAATGTGTGATCTTTGTAGCCTGTACATGTGAACTAAAGAGCCTTAAACCCTAAACCCCTAAAGAACAAATAGGCTAAATGGTTGTGCTTTTTAACCAAAC
>JAZHPH010000325.1:77439-104416 GCA_037356405.1 Nasonia oneida | reverse complement strand
TGTCAGCGGCGCAGTTCCGCTGACTCAAGTCGGTAGCACAATTCTACCGACTTGCACGTTTCGACGCGCGCGCAACCGGTCGCGAGATTAGCGGAAGCACCAGCATCACAAGACTCGGCGGACGTACGGATGAGCGAGATCGCAAAGTGAAAAGTCGTTCGATTCGTCGCTAGCTAAAGACAGCATGAGCTGTCAACTGCTTGGCGTCTTATCGAGAACTGACTCGGCGCTGTCGGCGAGCGCAGCAAGTCGCGACGTGCTTGCTCAACTCGAGCACGAGAGATGACGCCACGGGTTCTTCGTCGACCTCGCGGAGTTCGTCTACTGTCAGTTTTATTATCTACATTTTGTTTCTACTAGATATAAGGATAGCCTTCATTTTTTGGCTCACAAACGACGGTGTCTGCGCAGTAACGTTGAGGTAGAAGCAATTTATTCCGCGAACGTAAATTGGGCAGTTTGATTACGGCAATACGTGGATTCTGACCGCGCGCTGCGATAGCGTCGACGATTTCGACTCCGGGGTCATCGTTATCAAGCTTTTCTCGCGCTTCTGCCTCGTCTCTTACCAAGTTGTCCGCGACTGCTTCATCTCTAACCAATTCGTCCGCGACTGCTCCGTTAGCTGGATTTGAGACGTTTTCATTTCGGGATTCCGCTCGTGGTATTTGATTGTCATTATCTGGCGTTTTGCGAATTTCGTCGTTAAAATCGATCTGAGCTTCCCCGATATCTTGGCTCTTACATTTACCAGAGTTTTTGTTAAGGGATACGTTTTTCGATACTGTCATGCGTCCGGTTTTATGGTTAAAAAGCCTGTAATTCGAAAATGCGTAAATATGACAAATGGGGTTCTTGCTTAGTCCAGAGTATACAAGGCATTGCCTCGTTCGAGCAGGCGCCAAACGATCTGTTTAGGCGGTATACAGCCGTATTTATGGCTTCCGCCCACAGGCGCGTCTGTAAATTTTGCGACAGCAACATTGTTTTCGCGCATTCAACTATAGTACGCATCTTGCGCTCTGCGCGCTCATTCTGCTCGGGAGTATACGGAGCAGATGTCAGGTGTTTAATGCCTCTGAATTCTAAGAATTCTGACACACTTTCTTTTATATTCCAAGCCGTTATCTGACCGTAAGATTCTCATGTCTTTTCCAAATTGGATTTTAACTACATTAGCAAAACATTTAAGTCTGTTGTAAGTATTGTTTTTATGTCTAAGAAAATATGCAGCTTGAAATCCGGTCGCTTCGTTCTTAAGCAATACAAATAACTTTGCGCTGCCGACGAATGGGGCCACAGAGATCTGAATGTATGATTTCTCTACGTATAAAAGTAGTAAGAAGGTCTATATAACGAGACCGGCTTCATTGATTTTCCCGCCACCCCTCGGCTTTGGGGTCTATGCCGGTATGGCGTAGACCCCTCCTTCTGTCTTGTTATCTCTCTCTTGTCCGGGGGGCCTGTTATGGCGTTTGTCATTATTGATTTTTCGAGGGGGACTGATAACGAGTACCTGTTGCTAAGTGAACATTAAATAATGGAACATATATGTCTTTTTTTAATAAACTTGTAAAATTTTGCGCACCTTGCGCGAGCAACTGCTTTCATTTGTATGCTTTTTGGACATGTCTTAAGTTTTGAGATTATAATTTCTCAATTTAATAATATATTTTTTAACGAATATTAAATCTAAATTTATTAATTATATATTAATTGTTTTATTATTTATTCAATTTGCTTTTATATCATAAATAACTTTGTTAAAATGAAATTTATTTTAATTCGTAAATACTTTCTAGATTTTGTATTTTCGTGTTTTTTTTAAAAGCAGCCAATCAGATCTCGTTTTAGTCGGCTTCACTTTTCTTGCATTTCTTTTTTAAGAAGAGTTGTTGTAGAATAAATAAAGGAAAGGTGTGATCGTAAATAATAATAAAATGTATTGTTTTAAAAAAAAAAATTGTTAAAAAGTTAATTAAGAAAAAAACATGGTATACGCAAGAGGTTCTTTAACATAATTCCGGACATTTTTTAGTATTAACTATAAACCGTACTTTTTATTTTTGTTCAGATAAACTTGAAAAATAACTTACATGTAATGGCTATATATAATACATAGTAGATATAGATAATAATTTTATGTCTTCTTTTGGGGGGAAGACTATACGCCAAATTTTTCACCCCAACGGGCGTAAAGATTTTCGCCATATCTTCGCGCGTGATTAGCCCATTAAAAACGTTGTCGCTGTACGGTACCGTCCACAGCCTACTAGTAACGGTCGTGTCCCAGTGATCGCTCTCGTAGCGCGCTAATTTGCGCCGCTATGCCACATGCATTACGTTTTCCAGCGCAGCTTTCTGAAACCATAAATCGAAATATTTTGCGCAACTGTAACAAAAAACAAAAATATTTTTATTATATTATATGGAAAGAAAAAAAGTATAAAGAAAAGTTATACTTACTATGCGGTACAGCATACTTGCATCATACAGAGGTCGTGCAACAATCTGTAGGCCTCTATCCTTGTCACACGTGGTAGTCTGGTTTTATCAATACATCCGTCTGTTACGATGCGGATGCTATTGATGAATTTTGATGACGAAAGCGTCATCAAGGGTGGAGTGCAGATAGCGGCATTTTCATCTAATATTTTTCGCGCTAAGGCGAACATAAACATGTGGCCTTTTCTTAGGCACGAATCCGTTACTGCGATGTTAATACACTATACACTCCTGTTAATTGTCCTCTGGAGTGTGTGCACTAGTTTAAGTTTCTTGAAGGGCTCCAAGAACTCCAAACTATACGTGTAAAACGCTTGTGTGCATTGGACACGGCCGGCGCGGTACGTTTGATCTGCGCCCGAAGATAGTCGCTCGTGATGGTGGAGCATTTTCTTGTGTACCCGCAGACTATCCGTGCGCTGATTATGCATCAAACCTCCATCTATGCGCAGAATATCTATAAAAATCTGCAATTCTTGGGGCTGCTCCTGCTGTTGTTGCTTCGGCTGCTGTTGTTGCTCCTGCTATTGCGCCTGCTGCTGCTCTGCTTCACAATGAGTCGACGGAATCAGGGCAAGTATTTCAGCTGTCATAAGGCTAAACATTTCTGCGTCATACGTGGCGAGATCGACGTTGGCACTATTACTGTTTACGTCGCTGATGGTGGTACTGGTAGGTATCGCGGGCACGGATTCACGACACACGTTAGCAGGCGATGATATCTCCATGGGCTCACCGCTTTCTGGCGTTTTGAATAATACTTTGAACAAATTATCGCCAATTTGCTCAGACCATACATTAGATGTTGCACTAGTAGTATTATTGCCGAACACTGAACTATCGCTGTCGGTCACTGTAAATAACACTTTACCCAAGGCGTTACTCGAGAATTTCTCACTTCTTCGCACTGATTGCCTATCGCTTTGGTCAACACCCGTATCATATCTTCATCGAAATACGCAGCACATATTTCACGCTCTGGCACATCACTATTGGTAATAGAAGCAAGCTCTGTTGAAGTCCTGGGCTGCAATTCGTACAGAATGGTGTCCAACTCTTGCGGGTCGTAGTGGGCGTCCGTCATAGCGCACACTTGATCGAGTAAATCGTTGTCAAAAAAGGCTATTTCTACTTTTTTGCTAAAGTGTGAGTGTGGAATTATGTGTAGAACTATACGGTTCGGAGAAAAGTTTTTGACTGAATTTCGTCCTTTAAGGCGGCGTAGCAGAATAACTTTTTATCTCCGAGAAGCTGTGTGCTTTGGGAAAAAAAACGGTAGGTCTAAATAATATCGGCGTTATCCTGGCGAAAGGACATCTGTATATTTTTGTATACCCAAGGTGTGCGGCTGTTGAGGTGGTAATATGATGTTTACGCCCACGCCAGGATGTTTGTGTTTTCCGAAACATCTTTCACAGAATATATACAAATGCCTTAACGAATGATTATCTATAGGGAACGGCATATGTACGTTACAACGGCATATCGATGGAGGACGACGTCCCCCGCGTATGAGTATACAAGGGGATAGTGGCGCAGTGGCGCTAGCATTGCAGCTGTATGAGTTCTGTATATGCGTGGCAATTTCGGCGGGGCGTTATAGAAATTTGTTTTTACTTTAACCATTTTTTCCTATTGGACATGAAATAAGAAGCGCAGCGTAAACTGTGCGTCACTTTTCATGAGGGCTTTGTATGGAAAAGACCTCTTTCATTTACCTTTCATAATAGAAAACTCTACTGAAAATAAGTTTCGCGGTATTATTATACGTGTAGTATATTTGTTGCGATTAAGCGCCAATCATATTGCTATCTGGAGAGTGTGCGACTTTGAGTAGCGTCGTCGCTTAAGACGCATGAGTTACGTACATCTAAAAAGAATGTACTGTTGGATTTTTAGCTGCTGTAGTATTCGTAAAATTGCTCGCCTGTATCGCTTGATATTCCGTGAAAATCATTTGGCTGTAAGCACAGCTGCCTTATTAATTTTACTACGTGATCTACATTAAATGGTTCCTTTGCAGTGTTTGATGACTAAATACAACGAATATGTTGGTAAGTACTCAACCTTGTAATACTATTTTTCAAAATCAACGCATTTCTTATAAAATATGTTTTACAGCGCGCGAAAATCTTTTAAGGAGAACGCGCGATGACGATCATGGCGATGAAGATAGGCAAATTCATACCGTTTTGTCCTCGAGTGATGATAGCGACGACGACACTATACGTCGATGAGTACCATTGCGATCTGCGAAACGTAGATTGTCTTTCGATTTGGACGATGACGACAATGACGATGACGGTGCTGGTACGAGTGTACCGAGATCACGACAGCGTGTATCGGGTCCATCAGCGCTTGTGCCATATACCGACGAGGACACAGCTACAAGTGTGTGTGCAACCCCTGTTCCGGCGACAGAGAGTTTAAACGACGGTCATCAAGCTGAAATCTTAAGCGAATTTGCGATGCTTGAAAGTGCCGGAGAGGGTGACGCTGATTTCATGCCGTCGTCACCTATAGGGCCTCCGCAGGCGTATTCGACCCCATGAAAAAGGATATTTTTCGTCTCCAGATGTCGAAGCTTCTAATCGGGCTTTTATCGGACGATCATATTCGAGAGGTTATTTGGTACGTGATTTATCGTAATTATGCTGTGCCGAATGAAGCTGTGCAGTGTGCTATTAATGTACGATCAGTATCTAAAAGCAGTGACGAAGATGATGAACTTGCCAATAGAACAGCTACAGCAGCAGCGACAGACTCTACAAACAATGATGAGCGATCGGCAATACAAAACTTTTACTCTTGATCAGTCCCAGAGGCCGAGCATTCTTATCATCAGATCGTCGATCTGACTCAAATAACGTATTATCGGTACGACGAAAGAGATATTTTTGACAATAGGATAAATGAACGTAAGTTTAATCTTTATTTCTGATCTTTTATAGTTCGAGTGAATTTTTAATTTACAACATTTACAAAATTTAGAGGTATATATTGATCGTGTATATAACGTGCGTAGAGCCCGAGATATACGGCACTGGAAATCGTAGATTTACTTCGACCGTGTTCATGAAAGTTTTAATGGGCCACCAGAAGAATGAATTTAAAATAAAACAATTTTTACTTAGCGCATGTGTATTTAAAAAAAAAAAAATAAAAATAATGGCTATATAAAAAATAGACTTTTTTTTAACGATTATTGCAGCAGCCCATAGTGCGTCGATATCGCCGGAGTTTCAAATACAAAACCGTGTCGACGATTTTGACTCATCCTAAAGTGTCATAAATACTGCTGTAAGCACGCCAACACAGATAGGCGGGGGATCAGAGGTACGTCGTCGGCCTCGTCGTCGTAGTTGTCAAAGTAGCGATAATGACAGCTTTACCACCCGAAGCAGCAGCGACAGCAGATATCGTAGTGGTAGCAGCAGCAGCCGTAGTAGCAGCGTCACCCGTAGCAGCAGCAGCGGCCATAGCAGCAATGGCACCCGTAGCAGCAGCATCAGCAGCAGTCGGAGTAGTAGTGGTGAGCGTAGTATACATAGCGACAGTAGTACGCGTCGTGGGAAAGCGTGCATAGCGGCGACGAGCAACGTATACACAGCGATAACGATAGTGTCGAGGGTAGTGTTAGAAAAAATGATAATAATATGGGTATTCAGGATCCAGGTTTTCGATTTGCCACCATAGAAGAGCGTAATCACAATATACGTAGATTTCGTCTAAATGGTGTGCGAATAGTCATGCATGTGTTAAAGACTATGCCTGAAAATTTTGACCCTATTTTGTGGCTTGAGTTAGTAATGCGCGACATTCACGCGTATTTAGTATCAATAACGGGCAGTAGTGATTTGATAGGTGTTACGATAAATCGTGAAAATTTCGCGCGCGGTTCAGCTCGTATTTACGGCTAGTCGCAAATTTTTTCGTGGATGATTTATGGATGCTTGTCAGCAGAGTAACGCAGAGCAATGAAAATTTCGAAATAGACGATAATTTTTTATTGAAGCTACGTACGTGGAGGTACCGTTTGGCGCTGGTTAGAAGAAGTTTTGGCATAAATGTGCTGGATCAACGATTTTTAATCTCCATCATTTAAAACTCTGATAATTTGTGCTTGCCGTGAGCATTAGTTGTTAGTGAGGCTATTGTTAACTTAAAAGAAGACGCGACTGACACGACGAAAAAAGCATGGACTGTAATACGCGACAGTCGTCGCGTGTTACAAAAGGAGCGTGCGTTAGAGTTAACCGTTACAGCTGGCATTACAATACCGGTGGCTGGGTGTGGATTTCGCAAAATTCGAAGATTTAAATACTATAATGCGCGAAAGAATATAGCGATAGTCGTGTACGATAGAAGAGAAGCCAAATCATTCAACATTTTCACCTATAACACCAACCACAGCGATTCCAATAGGCCTAGACAGAACAGTTAATAATACCAAATTTCAACAAGGAGTTGAGGAGACATCGTTTTTTTTTTTTATTTAAGCAGATTTAATCTTTATTAAGATTATTATGTTGTACAGTATTTACATGCGTATATAGATAGGTTGCAATTTTTTATATAGTTCATTAGGATTTTACATAGATAAGAGGTTGGTTTATACAGTATTACGCTTGTGGATCGCGGTAAGTAATGTTTGTCTTTTCGGAGGTCGCTAATAAATGTTTTGCGCTGGTCGTTTAGTAATTTACATTGCCATAGAATATGTTCGAGATCTTGTTCGGCGTGTCCGCATTCGCATTTTGGGCTGTTGATTACACTAATACGAGCAAATGATTTATTTAAATTATAATGTCCTGAGCTGCATCTGTTGACAGTTGTTATAATCTCTCTGGGTAGATTTTTATTGTGGTACCATGGATATTTATTTTCATTATAGTAATGTTGGAAGTAAAGAGTACCTTTGGAAGAGCTTTCGTTTTTTACAAAAATATTCGTGTTTTTATCGCTTTTATTTTGGCTTTTGCTCTGAGGTCGGAGAAGGGGATTTTAACAAAATCGGAGGAGGGTATGTTTGATGCAAGTTTTGCATGGTGGTCCGCTAGTTCATTGCCCTGAATTCCAATGTGCGCCGGGATCGAATATAGTTTTATGAAGTTATTTTCTGTGGCTTTTGAAATGAATTCATGTAATTTGTGTCTTATATTATAGATGTAAGGGTTCGTTTAGATATCATTTTTATTGTTTTTAAGACAGGTCACAACACTTAACGAGTCGGAAAAAATTAGAATATTGCGGTTTGGATAGTTCAAGGCAATGTCTAGGGCGTTGAGTACAGCTATACATTCTCGCGTGAAGATACTTGCATCTTTGTTTACGCTTTTCGTAGTAATAATTTGTAATTCCGGCGATATGCACGCGCAGCCTACCGAAATTGAATTTTCAGACTTGCTCCCGTCTGTATAAATGGCGATAGCGTTTTCGTTACTAATTAGATTCTCGATAATTTTGTTCGGCTGTTTACTGGATTGGAGTGATTTTCCTAACACAATGTTTATTGAGTTTTCATGAATTATCGACTCGTAGCTGTGTACATACATATTGAAGTTGTGGTTTGTAAATATAATATTAAGGTTTTCCATCATTTTCGATACTGTTTATGATTAAGCGAACGCTTTTATTATAGTTTTGGTTAGCAGAATTAATTTTTTTGTACAGGTTTGTTATTGTTTTATGCGTGAGTAATCCTGTATGAGAAAGTATTTTGTTTAGGTAAGAGCCGCATAAATATTTGGTTCGTTCCATAATAGACGTTAGTTTTGATTCTGATAGTAGGATGTTAGTTGGTGTGCTCATACGGTAACCTAGTGCCAGTCTTATTGCGGAATATTGAATTTTTTCTATGGATTCTCTTAGTTTTAATTGAGTGGGATAATAAATAAAGCAACCGTAGTCTATTATGGAACGGACGAAGCTTTTATAAATTATTGTTAAAGAGCCGGGGTCAGCTCCCCACCAGGTACCTCTTAAAAATTTAATAATGTTAAGTGAACGAGCGCATTTTTTTGGACATGTTCAATGTGGTCTTTAAATGTTAACCTGTAGTCTAACCAAATACCCAGAAATCGTGCCTTTTTACTGGATTTTATGGTTTGATTTTTTATTTTGATTTCGGATTGGCCTGGCTGTATGTTGTTTTTGTTAAAGTTTAGGTATACAGTTTTTTGAAGGGTTAATTCTAGTCCAACATTATACAGGTTGTTGTACACTATATCAATCGCTTTTTCTAGCAGTTTGCTTTTTGTTGACGTCGATCTATTGCAGTACAACGCTATGTCATCAGCAAATTGTGAAGCTTGTACGCTTTTCGGTATGTTATGGAGTATGTTAGATGCAGTATAATGTTGGACTGAGGACTTCTCCTTGAGGGACTCCTTAGTGCACTTTACGACCCGAGTTTTCATTATCGTTAGTATGAATGGTTCTTTCAGATGTTAAAAATTTTATAAAGTTAATGAAATTAATCGGACAGCCTATTGATGCTAGTTTTTCTAGAAGGACTTCTATTATTACGTTGTCAAAGGCACCGATTATATCTAGGAATGCTGTATGGAGATGTTTTTTTTTTTGTTGAGAGTTTCTTCGGCTGTAATTAAAAGGTTTGTAAGGTTGTCCATTGTGCAACGTCCTTTTCTGAAGCCAGATTGGCTGTTTGGTAGGATATTTTCTCTTTCTAACCAGAATTGAAATTTGTTTTTTAGTAATGTTTCGAGTAATTTACACTCGAGTAATAAACACAAGAGGTGAGACAGATTGGTCTCATTGATTTGCCATCGGGTTTTTTTATAAAGTGTACAAAGGATTCCCTCCATGATTTGGGGTATTCTCCCATAGCGTACATTTCATTGAATAGATCTAACAGGATAAGTTTGTATTTTAGAGGTATTCGCTGTAGAATATCATAATCGATGCCGTCAATTCTACAGGACGTGTCTGCGCTTTTGCTTTCGAGTGCCACGTTGAGAGGAGACATCGTTAATAGATATAGAAGATATTAGTGACCAGCCTAGCTTAACTGGAAACCCAAGTAATTCAAAGTTTAATTTTACTTTTGATTTTGATAATCTTCTTGACTGCAATCGTGCCAACGATATCAACATGGCGGAGAATCCGCTACGTTTATCGTTAAAATATGTAGCTAATTTGGTGCCAGAATTTGATGGAAAAAATATTTCGGTAAATGAATACATCGAAAAATTGAAACATGCCAAGAATATGTTATCAGCAGCAGATCAAGCTAATTTAATTCCAATTTTGAAAATTAAATTAAAAGGGAAAACTTACAAGGCAATGTTGAATGCAACAATCAATACTATTGAAGATTTCATAAAAGCAATACGACAGATATACCCATCTACTGAGAATATGCACTCTCTGTATGGGCAAATTAAAGAAATTTTGCAAAAACCGGACGAATCGATTCTTAGTTTTGCCAATAGATTGCAAGAGTTAGTGCTGAAGATTAAGGACAGCAAAGAAGTACAAGGTCTCACAGCAACAGAAAAGGCCGCGTTTGAAACTAAAATAAATAATGATGCTTTTCAAGGTTTTAAAGAAGGATTAAAGCAAGAAATCAGAATAGAATTGGGAGCAGTAACCAATTTAACAGAAGCCATTACAAGAGCTATAAAAATAGAATCGAAATTCAATAAAAGAATTTTATGCCATAAAATAAATAATATATATAGCAATGCACATAATCACAATACAAGTAATGCTATTATATACGCGTGTCAAATCTGTGACAGTTATAGGCATGAAGCATTATTCTGTCATAATTCGGGATGTGTATATTGTAAAAACAAGGAGCATTTGTCGAACAACTGCAGAAAAGTCCAGGATAAAATTGAATTGATTTGTAAATTTTGCAATAATCAAGGACATTCTATAGACGCATGTAAATTGAATAAAATTAAAGGCAATCATTGCCAATATTGCCAGGTTATGAGCCATACAGTGACTCAATGCCCATGTATAATAGAATATGAATTGTGTTGGAAGTATAAGGAAAGTGGTCATGATCCAACTGCCTGTCCAAAAAGGCAGATGTTAGTAATTCATGTGAATTTTGCAATAGCGCGGGCCATACGATAAAAGTATGCCCAGAGGTTATATGTAAACGATGCAATCAACTTGGACATCCAGTAAAGTACTGCCCGGTAGTAAGAAGTCCGATTGCAAATAACAGATTTATAATGTGCTCAATTTATAATGCAGAAGGCCATGAAGCCATAGAATGTGAACAAGTCAAAATATTAGTAGCGCAACACAAGACAAAATCTTTTCAAACGAATATTCAATGTCAAGTCCGTGATGAAAAAGGTCACTCAACTAAAAACTGTCCTCAAATAGGTAATAAACAGCAAAGTTTTAATAATTAAAATAGTAAATATCAAAATTTTTGTAACTCTAATAACTTTAGAAAATATAGCAACTATAACAATCAAAATACTAATTTTCAAAATACAAATAATAGCCAAATAAAGTGTGATTATTGCGAAATGCGTGGTCACCCTGTATATAAGTGCAGAAAATTGAAGAATTTAGAAAATATTGCTAGAAGAGAGGAAAACTGTACATATTGTAACAAAAGCGGTCATAACATAAAAAATTGTACCGAAGTAAAATTATTGGAAATGCGTGCGAGCAAATTTTGCAGTCTCTGCAAAAATACAAACCATATGATAGAAGAATGTTTCCGATTACAAAACCAGCCAAATGTGAAGTCGGGAAACGAATAAAGCCTTCTCGGACTGAGTGGCCGAGAAGTTACAACACAAATCCACTCAGCAATACAGAAAACACGGTTAAACAAATGTCATAACAGCATCTCAGAATCAGAACAGGGCAAATTATGAAGATCATGAAGAGCAGGAGGTTCAATTGCTCGAGGAAAAAGAAATCAAACTGAGATATATCATTTAAAATTCAATGATTTATTAGAATATGTTGAGATAATAAATCCCTATTCGGAGCGTCAGTGGCTCAGTTGGTTAAGGCGCACGCCTTAGCCGTCCGAAAGGCGTTCGCTCAAGGGGTCGTGAGTTCGATTCCCGGTGAAGTCACTCGGATTTTTTCCGAGTTACTTTCAACGGAAAAGTACCCAAGACTCCGGCTGTTTCGAGGCAGTTTTTTTCCCCGGAATTCTCCTTCAGTGTGATTCCGAGAATTTCCCTGTCTCACAGGCGTAAGGGCTCAAGTAGTAGAAGAACTTAATATTGATGAGAAATTAATTCTAAATATAGAAACTGAAATTTTAAATAAAAACCAAGAAAATAAAACCAGAAAACCGCGTCGGAAGGAAATATTGCGAAAGAAATTGCAATTAAAAAACGAAGGTAAAAGAAACGACGAAGGAATCGAGCGAATGATAAACCAATATCCGGATGTTTTTTGGATAGAGGGCGATAAATTAGGTACATGTAACGTAGAACAACATGAAATCAACTTAACTTCAGACAAGCCAGTATACGTAAAGCAGTATCCATTAGCATACAAATCTAAGGGAATAGCTTTAAAAGAAATGGCAAATTACAAGAAACGAAAGCAATCAGAGAAACAAAAAGTGCGTTCAATGCGCCAGCGTTAGTAGTCCCGAAGAAGGAGCTTATCCCAGGAGAGAATAGATATAGATTATTGATAGATTATAGAGCCTTGAATGAGGTGACTATAGCCGATCCATATTTACTTCCCAATATTAATGAAGTTTTAGACTTAATTGGAAAGAGAAAATATTTGGATGTATTAGATTTAAAATCTGGCTTTCATCAAGTAAAGATGAGACCTTCGGATATTCACAAAACTGCATTTAGCTTACATCCATTAGGAAGATTTGAATTTTTCGTCCTACCGTTCTGTCTTAAAAACTCAGCCCGGACTTTTCAGCGGGTTATAAATAAAGTTTTAGTCAGATATATCGATAAAATATGTTTTAATTATATTGACATCATTATTTTCGGTGACACGATTGAAGAATTAGAGGAAAGATTCGGTCTAATAGCTCAAGCATTAATAGAAGCAGGGCTCAAATTAGAGCCGGAAAAATGTGAATTTAGCAAGACAGAACTGTGTTTTTTAGGGTATGTTATTAGTGAAGCAGGTATAAAACCAGATGAAAACAAAATACAAGCAGTAAAGAAATTCCCAATTCCCAATAACGATAAAAAGGTTAGACAGTTTTTAGGTTTTGTAAATTATTAAAGAAGATTTATTAAAAATTTAGCAGAAATTACCAAGCCACTAACCATATTACTACAAAAGGATAGGCCATTTGCGTGGGGATTAGAGCAGCAAACTGCATTTGATAAACTCATAGAATCATTATGTTCAGCACCGGTCTTGCAATATCCGCATTTCGATAAACCGTTTATAATAACGACGGACGCAAGTTAATATGCGTTAGGTTGTGTAATTTTTCAAGGGGAGATAGGTAAAGACAGACCAATAGCTTATGCATCAAGAGTACTTCAGCCTGCGGAACTTAAATATACAACCTATGAAAAAGAAGCTCTGGGTATTATGTATGCTATAAAAATATTTAAAAATTATATTTATGGAAATAAATTTATAATTGTAACTGACCATAGATCACTATTATGATTGAAATCTGCGGATAATAACAAAAGGGTTCAGAGATGGAGATTAAAACTAGCAGATTATGATTATGAAATTGTGTATAAAGCTGGAAAACAAAATACAAATGCAGATGTATTATCAAGGAATCCTGTAGCGAAAATGGATATATGCGTAGTAATAAGAACCCAGAAAAGGCGAGAAGAAAATCAGACGTCGCAAGATTTGACGAATGATGAAAAGATAAAAATTATTAATGAACAAAGATCTAAACTTCATAATAAGAAGTTACAGATAAAAAAACGTAAAAGGGCCAAGGTACAAAAGTCTAGAAAGAAAAGTGTACCAGAGGAGAAAAAACCACACGATAAGCAGAAAAATATAGTATATTCCAAGAATACGATACAATTTCGCAATGATAATATTATTCATATAGTTAATAATAAAGGAGAGTCATTAGAAGACAATATAGGGGAATTATTAAAAAAGGAAAATATTCATTGGAATAAAAACTTAAGTGATAATGAAATTAAAATATTAAATGCGGGTAAAAATAAAATTTTTTGTTTTATGTTTAAATACAGCCAAATCAGTAGTTACTGTTAAAACTAATAACATTAAGTTATTTCAGTTATTAAAAACAATATTTTTGTAAAAAAATTATTTAATATTTAGCATTTCAAAAGATCTAATAATATATAATATAAGTTGGGAGGAAATTGAGGAAATTTTGAAAAATATATTTGAAGATACAAATATAAAGGTTGTGATCTGTCGAAATAATATAGTTTATGTAGAGGAAAAGCAAAGAGATAAAATATTTGAAATGCTACACTCTACTAAAATAGGAGGACATTCGGGTATAAATAGAACATATAATAGAATAAAAGATAAGTATTATTGGGAAAATCTTAAGGTAGATATTCAAAACAGAGTAAATGTATACGAGGATTGCCAGAGAAATAAGCTAAAAAGAATAAAAATTAAACAACCTATGGTAATTACGGATACACCCTTAAAAACTTTCGATAAAATCTGTATGGATGCAGTAGGTCCGTTTAATGTTACTAAAAATAATAATAAATATATACTTTCAATACAGGATCAACTAACTAAATTTATAATTATAGCATCTATATCAGATCAAACGGCGGAATCCGTAGCTGACGCGTTAGTTAAAAAATTTATATGTATTTTTGGGTCACCAAAGCTCGTACTAACCCATAGAGGGGCAAATTTTACAAGTAAACTATTAAAACAAGTAGCGCGTAGATTTAAGTTTACAAAGATTAAAACTACGGCAGTTTCACCCCAATCGAATAGTTATTTAGAGATAGCTCATAACCCTCTGGCGAATATATAAAAAAATTTTACATCAAAGAAAATCGAATGGGATGTGTTGTGAGTTCGCACAATTTCATTCTAACACGAGCGTTCATACGAGCCATAAGTTCACACCACATGAACTAGTTTATGGTTATCCAGCCAGACTTCCATCTAGCGAAACATTAAAAAAATCAGAGCAATTGCCAACGTTTAATGGATATCTTGTATTAAAAATGCAAGAGATGGCAAAATTAGCTCGAGAAGATTTGATAGATTCAAAATTAAAATCAAAAGCATATTATGATCGATTTATAAATCCAATCGACTTAAAAATTGGTGAAAAGGTCTGGTTAATAAAAGAACCAAAACCAGGAAAATTGGAGAAAAACCATAATTTGGGTCCATATGAGATCCTGAAAGTACATAAAAATAGTAATGTAACTATCAATTACAATGGAAAACCAAAAAAAGTTCATACAAATAAATTAAGTCGTTGCTATACTTGATACTAAAATATTTCTCTTTCTAGGAATATGGACAACATAATTATTCAAATGATTATAATTTTTACGCTTTTTCGAAAAAATCACGCTATAATAGGATACGCCTGCGGCACAACGACACCAAACATAACAACATTCTCTACTGGACTCAGGAGAATGCGACTTCCACAATACACAAGTAAATTCAACAAGCGTCAACATCGAGCTGATACAAGTCGCTGAATTCCGAGAAGTCACGGTAATACAATGTAAAATAGAAATCCACCGAACAGTATCAAGCTGTGGAATCTTCGGACATCTTATTCCTGCAGAAAATGGAGGGCAGGAATATATTTATGAAATAAGTCATGAACAATGTAAACTTATTCATGATACGGGAATTTTTAAGTATGATAATATTCACACAATAGCAAATTTGAAGGTAAATTCAACAATTACAAAAGGAATAGATTTTGCCGGAAGTGCAGAGAGCAACTCTTGCTCAGGTGCATCTTATGCTGATAGTTTTGGATCCTGAAATAAGGTATTTGTTCATGGCTTAATTAAAATACCGTTAATTCAAAATAGTGCTAAGGTTAGTTTAAAAAATGATAAATTACGATTAAGCTCAGAAACGGTGTGTAAATTTTCTGAAAAACATTGTATAGATATGGAAGGAGGACACACGTTTTGGGAAGTTTTACCGCAAGGGGAATGTTTTAGAAACTCTTTTGATATTCTTTTCAAAGGGATAGCTATAAAATATTTTAGCGATACTATTCATGAAATTGTTTACGCACTAAATTCAAATGAAGTAACGTTCCCTTTAGCTATTAAGGATAAAATTATGCGTTGTAATAGAGAATTTGTACGTACTGAACATCTAAAATTACTAATCATAGAAAAGAGTAGTTATTTAAATGGGTATCATTTTCAAAACGATAAAATTAGTAATATAAATAGCGTAAACTTAGATTTATTTACATATGTTAATTCGAAATTTGTATATGTAGAAAAGCATTTAGGGAAGCAGCTAAATAATTTATATAATAACGGAAAAATGTGAAATTGAAAGAAAGGTAATCCAAAATTCCTTAGCCATAGCCTCTCTTTCCCCGGATGAATTTGCCTATAGTATTATGAAAAAACCTGGATACATAGCAAGAATTGCAGGAGAAGTAGTACATTTAATAAAATGTGTACCAATAATTTTGCATCTAAAGGAATGCTACAATCAATTGCCAGTTTTATCAGGAAATGAAACCTGGTTCTTAACGCCAAAAACGCATATTCTGGTGAAGAAGGGAGTTCAAGTAAATTGTAACTCAATAGTACCTACATACTACATAATTTCGGAGGAATGAATAAAATTCACACCAACCCCAACTAAAACAGTATCACCTCATATTTTGAAACCAAACACAAAGATTGGATGGACATTTGAGTCTGTCGAAATACTAGCAACGAGTGGAGTATATTCTCAAGAAGAGTTCGACCAATTACAACAGCAATTAATGTTTCCAATAGAGAAGGCATCACTTTTAAATGTGATTGCCAGAGAAATGGCAGGAAAGAAAACATCTGAAAACATATTTTCGGAAAATACGATAAGAAATTTAGCTGAAAGTACATGGCATATGCTTATTGAAAAACTGATCACATGTGGGTCATTTTCATCTGTGTTTTTCATGATACTTATAATCTTGCATATTGGAAAACTGATCATCAATACCATTATTAGAGGCTACACGTTACACAAGATTTTTGGATGGTCAATACATCTATGTGGAGCCATTTTCAGCTCAGTAACGCATTTATTGACAACACTGGAAAATACAAGCAGCATAAAAGAGCAGATTCATACAAATAAAAAGAAGAACAGAGTTTATGAGACAGAATTACAAGAAATAAAGATTACCGCTCTAATATCCGCCCCAATACCACCATTTATTCCTTCACGCCCACCATATGCAAATACCTATACAAGTAAAATCACAATACCGAAAATTTAGACACAATCTAAGGCTAGTATATCTTTATTTTCATTAACACCACTATAAAAGAAATCTATTATATAAAATCCAAAATTTATATTTTTTATGAAAATTGTTAGTTTATAGATTTGAGACTAATGTTAAAACTCCGATCATATTATTCTGCATATACGATGTATTGATAGAGTAAATTTGTATTAAAATCAACTGATGTTTTTAATGAATGTTATGTAAAATGATATCTATAAGATTTTTAAATATGTAAATAAAATTCCAGCATATTCAGTAATTTAAATATAAAATAGTAAAAATGAAAACATTTAATGATTTTAAACAATAATAATTAATAAAAGAAAACTATTCTTGAAATTTTTAAGTAAATAAGTTGGAATTTTTAAGTGAAAAAAAAATTATTGTTAAAATATGTTAGAATTTTAAGGATCAAAATTATTTGTAAACCGCTAGTTAATTTTAGTTTTATGTAATATTACAATAAAGTTGCCATTGTACCAATGGGCAATCGGCTAGTTGTGGGGGTGTGACGTCCTGCGACGTATTGCATTTAAGCAATATCAGCGGAAAATATTGCCCTGTATACGCCGTGCGACCAGTTGTAATTATACACTGGATCTGGACTCTTGTACGACGCTCCTATCCGTCGACAAGAGTTATTCGGGCCTAAGTCGCGATCCCGATACCTATAGAACTTTATCTTGAATAAATCGTGAAAGTCAATCAACTACAAGTGTTTTTCTATTGAATTTTTCCATCCTGTATAAGCCTGACTACAGCACAGCAGCAGAGTTTCCAGCCCAAGCAGTTAAACCCAAGTAAGTAAAAATTCAATAATCAATTATAGGTCGGAATTGCGACTTAACAATAGAATGCGAACAAATACGCGTTTGCATACTCCGAATCTGTGCGTTGTTTAACATTTGTGTACGGACTGTCTGACACGCGTCGATGATATGAAAATACTCTACGACACGTATTATATGATTGACGCACAATGCTTGTGGTTTAAATGTTCAGTTTATTTTAAAGTATTTAGTCCAAAGAGTGTGAAAATGCCAATCCTCCTGTCGTGCTTAATGGAAAAAATATCGTTTTGCTACAATCTGGCCGTATCGAATTTATTGACAGTCTAAATTATTTTTACATGCGCTTAAGTTTATTGTCTCAAACTTTCGGTCTGCCACCGTGCGCAAAAAAGGGCTATTTCCCGCATTTGTTTAATACCCCCGAGAACGACAATTACGTTGACCCTCTGCCCGATGAAAGATTTTACGCGCCGGATTCTATGTCTGTTAAAGAGCGACAAGTGTTCTATGCGTAGTATAACGACGAAACTCTGCGTGATTATGTTTTCGATTTGAAAAAAAGTAGAATACTGCCGTATGGATGTGTTGCTTTTCAAGAGATATTTCTGAATGTGGGTAAAATATGTCTATTCGTTGAAGCAACTACTATAGCAAGTGCTTGCTCGCTTGTGTACAGAAAAAATGTCTTATGCGATAAGACCATAGGTATTATACCTGCTAGGAGTTATCGCCGAGGTGGCAAACATTCTCAAAAATCTATAGAGTGGTTGGTTCAATGCGAACGCGAGTATGGTCGAGAAATCATACACGCAGGGCGCGTTCGAGAGTTTCGATTACCCGATGGTTATCCAGTGGACGGATTTTTACCATTTTTAAATAGAGAGCATAAAGGTATAGTATACGAGTACGAGGATTGTTACACGCACAGATGCCCGAAATCTTTTGATAAAGCGCGTGAGAAATCGCTGGCTTATGGTCGCACGTTTAACGCCGCATACGAAAACACAATGTCTGAATTGAGAAACCCAGAGATCGCCTCCTATGTGAAAGATCATCTTCTAATGAATCAAATAACTTTACGCGAGATGCATTTTTTAAAAGGCGAACAGAAAACATCATACCTTTTTACAAACTCAAAGACGGCGAGAAAATGAAATATACAGACATTTGTTCGCTGTACACGTACCTCTGTAAGCGTGGAAAATTTCCAATCGGTCATCAGCGTATTTGGTGATAATTACAACAATCTTGACGGGGTCGAGGGCTTGGTCAAGTGCAGAGCTTTTCCGCCGCGAAATTTATATATGCTGCTGCTGCCGGTTAAAATGCACAGTCGCCTTCTCTTTGCGCTGTGTCGTCTTGTTGCACCAAAGATTGTCATCACGAGCAAATAGCGGATCGTGAGTTTACCGGTACTTGGGCGGCGGACGAGCTGCGCAAAGCCTTTGTCAGTACGACATGACGCGCTCGATGGTACGAAAGGTGGGCTCCTTGCGCAGTATGTAAACCTATTTTTGAAGATAAAACAAGAAGCCTCTGACTGATCGAGCTGGTGTATCAATGAAGATGCAAAATTGTAAAGTCAAAGGTATACGTCTAAATTACAACAATTCTTTAAAGATAAATTTTGACAGCATAAAATTTCTAATTGACGATGAATTTGGTGAAAATGCCGACAAAAGCGACAATGACGATGACGATGTCGACACCGTCACGGACAAGCGTACAATTAAGGTACACTTTTTAACAATCAGGCGCACACTTACTCACGAGGTTGTGACTCGCGACGAGTTCAAAACTTGTAGCGTTGTTTTTAAAAAATGACGATATATGTCGAAAAACTGTTCTCTTTCTTTTGGTTATAAAAGAACTAATCCGTTGTAAAATATGTCTACATTTCAATAAATATGATTGCACATAAAAGAAAAAACCTTGATGTATTCTTATCTATACTGTAAAAGTAAAAAAAATAAATATATTTACCATTACTCATTACTCCAAATCAGCTTATTACCGCGGGGGCCGATCATTAACTGATCACCCTACGTGTAGTAGGCTAGAAAGCAGCGGTCGCGGAGCTTCAGCTTATCTTGCGCCCACCTGCCCGGGAAAACAGCTGATAACGAAGCAAACGATGAGCTGATCGTGACGTGCCTCGACCGCGCCGCCAACGCCGCGGGGATCGACGACAATAAAACAGGTGGACGGTTGTTTATTTTTGTCAGTAACAAATATGGATATTCGCTGAAAGCATCCGTTCACATGCATCATATCAGGCCCAACGATGGGTGGAAAACCCGTATTCGTAAAACGGCTTTAATCTCGTCTTATTTTAGTATGGTGAATGGCAAGATTGGTATAGGAGCGAATTCAAAAGACCCGGTAATCTGAATATAGAGTTGCGGAAAGGATTGCTACAGCCAAGCGACTATTCCAACGATAACGATAAGAAAAAATTGCTAATTTTAGACGACTTGATGCGTGAATCTTCTAACAGTGTAGTACTCGATTTATTTGTACGTGGCTGTCATTACAAAAACATATTCAGTATATATAAATATCTCAATATATATAAAATCAGTATGGTTTTGTAAAAAATAAAGGCACAAAGGAAGCATTAAATCATATAACAAACATTATTTATAATAAGTTAGATAAAAGTAAGCCAATAGCTATAAGTTTTTTGGATCTCTCGAAAGCATTTGATACTGTAAATCACAAAATTTTGTTGGATAAACTTTCTAATTATGGTATTAGGGGAATAGCATATAAATTAATTAGGAGTTACTTAACTAATAGGTGCCAAAGAGTTAAACTGAAAGATGTCGTAAGCAGTTATGAGGCTGTAGATACAGGGGTGCCACAAGGAACTATATTAGGACCACTATTTTTTATTTTATACGTCAATGATCTCTTGATAAATATGACAAAAGAAACAATCATATCCTATGCTGATGACACAGCTGTAATATCAACTGATGATAACTGGAGTAATGTTGAAATCAAGATGAACGACTACTTAAGTAACATATCGGTCTGGCTTGCACAAAATAAATTATCCTTAAACATTGACAAAACGGTATATATGACTTTTGGTAATTATATTGATAGTGTCCCAAGAAACTTTACATGTCAAATAGAGGGAAAGGTCTTGAAAAGGGTGGAACACTGTAAATACTTAGGTATTATCTTCGATTTCAACATGAAATGGAAACAACATATAGAATATTTAATAAATAAAACAAAATATTTAGTGTTTGTATTTTATAAGCTAAGAACATTCATGGAAACACATACATTATTAATGATATACTATGCATTCTTTCACAGTGTTATAAATTATGGAATAATAGCATGGGGGGGGGGGAGCGTATAATAACAACTTGAATATATTACAAAATTTACAAAGTAGATTGTTAAAAATAATAAGTAAGAACAAATTCACGACTCATGACAAACCTCTAAACTTAAGACAATTGTTTGCGTTTGAATCCATAGTGTTTCACTATAATGATATGAAAAACAGGTTCTTGACATCGAATAGCGTAACAAGGAAAAAGTTGATACAGATACCACAAAGAACTAAAACTGTAAGCCAAAAAAACAGCTATATAAAGACTGTTGGTGTATTCAATGATCTTCCGAACGAGCTAAAGACTTTAAACAAATATGAAACAGCGAAAAGTAAAATAAAGGAATGGATTAGGATGAATGAATGAAATGCTAAAATACTAAAGATGAATATTTAGGTTCTATTTAAAAATTAAATTGTAAGAGGATCTCTTGTAAGGGGAAATGTATTATAATAAAGGAATTGTAATTAGTATTAAGTTTTAGTAGATAAGAGTGGCCAGTCCTGCCAACAGGTACCTGCGAGTACCTCTGCGGGATTTACTGGTGCATTGCGGAGTATAAGTCACTATTGTAATTCACTAGTGTAAATTTTCTGGTTAAATAAATAAATAAATAAATATCTATGTCAGAATCTTTTTTACAGAGGTGCAAATCAGCATGATTTATCTCTCAATTCGAATTACATCGTTCTATTCAAGAATCCTCGCGACCGTACCTAGTACCTAGTACCTAGCGCAACAAGTTTATCCCGGAGAATCGAAATTTCTGCAAGAGGCCTACATGGATGCATGTAGTCGTCCCTATAGCCATCTACTTTTGGATCTAAAACAGGATACGCCGGATGAGTTTCGATTTCGAACATGTGTTTTTCCCGACGATCAGCGGCAGTACTCGTACGTGTCTCGTCGTTGCAAATCGTCTCGACGATAGATGCAGAGTGCGATACACAATATTATTTATTGTGCATATTGTAACGAGACTAAAGCAGTCTCTCTGTGACGATGGCCGCACGAACATCCTGCAACAGCAGCACCGAACCACGTATTGTTTGTGGTAAACATTTTTCAAAAAGACACGATGCACTTTTGAACGCACTTTGTCACGCCAGCGCAGAACAGCGCGACACCTTGATACGGATTGCTGATAAACAGCTCATCAAGTGTATCTGCAAGTGAGCGCTCAACGTCTTACACGGGATAGTCGAGATTAAGGAGTGCGAAAAACGCGCCTTGAGAAAATTGATCGAAGCACCAACCGCTGCTCGGGGTAAGTTAGCCGCAACAGCTGCCGCCACCGCCACCGCTGGTACTTGGAAACGCCAAAAACGCACTATAATTCAGAGCAATGGTTTTTTTACCGCTTGTTCTCGAACCACATATCAGCAAGATTTTTAAAAAAATTTTACACTAACATGAAGCACGCCAGAAAAATGATTGTTGTACGGAAGACGATGGCCGAGCGTTTACAACATACCGCCCAGCTTACGACTGTTCAGCAGCAGCAGTAGCACGCAATACCAGCACCACCAACAACCGAGTGCAGTGTACAAACGCCTGGGGATAATTAATCACGACTAGACACGGAAATGCACGAGATTCTCAATTTAAAAAAATTTATCAGTGAAGAAGAAAAGTGAAAAACTACTTGCAAAATGAATAACTTGAAGAGTCTCGCGATGGGAATCTCGCGACACCGCTCTCGGAAGAAACTATTATCGAAAGCATGCCGGAAATTCATCAGAATAATATTGCAGACTTACTGAGCGATAGATAAAGCCAAAAACAGATGCCCAGTATGATCCGCCAGTTAGACAATTTCAATTTGCAAAGTTTATTGCCAGCTCCGAAACGCCGAATGAATTCGTCGGGAATACGCGCGTTTTAAAAATGATTAGACCAATATTGGCTTAAATAAAGGTGGCAAACTCGTCGTCATAGATGTTATCAGTAAATTCGTATGGGCCGAACCCTTGCGCGATAAATTGGCTCAGACAGTCGCTACAGCCATTGACAAAATTCTCAAACAAGCCGGTAATCGTATGCTCCAATGTTTACAATCGGACAAGGGAAAAGCCTTTGCAGGTAGCGCTGTTCAAAAAATTCTCATAAAATACGACATTTCTTTTTGCACCGCCCGGAATCAAAGCGGCCGTAGTTGAACGCGTGAATCGTATGCTTAAAGAGCGTATGTGGAGGTACTTTACTCATCGCAACACCAAACGTTACATTGACGTGTTACAGAAAATCGTCAATGTATACAACAACAGGATTCACACTTCTACAAATATGAGATCTGCTGCAGTTAATCTCTACAATGCGCACAAAGCCTGCAGCAACGTGGAGCAGCATCGCCACGCTCGAGAAAAGAAGCACCCGATATTGCCTAAATACCGTGTCAACGACTACGTGCGCATCAGTCGATCCAAGGGCACCTTTTAGAAAGCGCTTAAAGAAAACTTCACCAAAATTTTAAAATTAAACGCGTAACTCAGGGGCAACGTATATACACAAACAAATTGGAGGATTTCAATACTGAAATCATTGACGGATTTTTCTACAACGAGGAATTGGTGCGCATAGGCGCTGCTCGTATGCTAACTGATCAAGAATTCGAGATAGAGCGTGTAATTAAAACCATGGGTCGCAGAAATAAAAAACAACTGTTTGTCAAGTGGCTGGGATATCCCGATAAATTTAACTCTTGGGTAAAGGCGAGCGATATTAAAGGTATTTAAACTATGGATAACGCGGATGACTTTTATCTCGTGCTACCAAGTAACAGCAGCTTGGTCTATTTTTCCGATAACGCGACAACTTGATTCAGCACGCATCTGTGCCGCGAAATAAGACTGAAAGGATATTGGCACGTGGGTCTAGCCGAAATCCACGTACCGCGCACCGTTATGTACATTCAAGAATCCGAGGAGTACTACACTTTTAAACTTGGCAGTGAGACCAGCAAAGACGGTGATCAGTACTACAATTTTTCTCATGGAATATACGAAACTGTACCAATTGGTCGAAGAATTGAATAAAGTACGAGATTTTTGCGAGCATCAAATACTTGCATCTACTGAATTTCATAAAGGCTACTACGCCTTGAGACGTAGTTGTAAATGTAAAGATCCTCATTATACAAGCTTTAATGAAAAAATTCGACGCATGTTTGGATTCAAAGATGCCGTGCACAGACAAATGGACACTTTTGTAAAATCGAATTTGGGTGTAAGCAATAACGTGTGTAGCGGACCTGCCTCTTTGGCATGCACTATGCCCGATCAGCTTAACGTCTATACAGGCATATGCACACCGTACATGGTCGGCAATACGCAAGCAGCACTTTTGCGCATAGTCGCTTTTGAAAACTCAAAGTACGAATTCGACACGTACATGGTTAAACAGTTTGCACCGATCTATTACATTTCACTGCTGCAGCACTCTTTCCAAAATATTGTAATCGATATAAGAGATCAGCACAGTGAAAAAATACCATTCAAGTACGGGACACTGACGGTTACGCTTCACTTTTGGCGTAATCTTTAGGCATAAAAATGAGTCATTATATTCATTACTACAACGACTAAGTCGGTGGCGGCGCCGGTGTAAAATTTGTATACACCGGAGCGATTCACCAACAAGGTTCGGGTATTAGAAGCTTTCTCGGCTCGATTTTTTGTCAAATAGCACCTTATCTCGCGCGCAGTGCCGAAGCGGTCGGCCAAGAAGTTGTTCGTGCTGGTCTGAACGTAATTGACGACGTCGCCAATAACGGTGCTAATTTCAAAGGAGCCCTTAGCGATCGGCTGAAAGAGTCAGGTAAAAATTTGAAAAGTAAAGCAGAAAACGAGCTTAATCAAATGATGATAAGCGGCAACGGCTATATGGGTCCTGTTGCCAAGTGCAAATAGCAGTCATGGAAGAGCCGTGCACCGGTGCACAACGTGCGTCGCAAGACAAAATCAAAAAAACGAGTAAGCAAACAAGCAAGCAAGAAAGTAGAGCGCAAAAAGAAGAGAAAAAGGCGGATCAGAAGTGTGACAGATATTTTCGGTCCTAAGAATTAATAACAATGACGTATCTACACGCGTGCAGCGGCGAGGGAATAAAGAGCGAGCTAGATCTCTTTACTCTCTCTTTCACTCAAACGTCTATCGAAAGTAGCGCTTATCTCTACTACAAGCCCATTTAGGCGCTCAGCGACGATGGTGACTTACGATTGGAATTTTCAATTCCAAGTTCAACCAATGACTACATCGATCTCGCGCACACCATGTTGCACCTGACCGTTCAAATACTACCACCTTGTGATACAACCAGCGAAAATCTCAAAGTTGGCCCTGTGAATTACTTTATACACAATGTTTGATCAGATTGACATATTTTAGAATTAGTTTCACCACCAAACAATGCGTATCCGTTTAGAGCCTACATAGAAACGCTGCTAAATTATGCGGCACCTGATATGCGCTCTCACCTGACGTTTGCTTTGTGAAGCATGGATACCGCCGCAGCAATAGATGCAGCGCCAAATTTTGACAGTAAGACTGATGGTGCGAATCAAAGGCTCATTAACAGACTGTACTTTACAGCTGGTGGCAAGGCCGTTAAAATGATCGGACATTTGCATTGTGACGTTTTTAATCAGCCTAAATTCCTGGTCAACGGTGTAGACGTGAGAGTAAGATTGGTTCGTAGCAAAGACGCTTTTTGTCTTATGGACTGGTCAGACGACTAAAAATTTTCGGTGCACATCAAGGAGGCTACGCTGATCGCGCGTCGAGCCAAGATAAGCCTGGATATTTTACTAGCGCACGCGAACGCTTTTGCTAAAACAATAGCCAAGTACCCCTTAACAAGGACTGAAGTTAAGTCGTTTACGCTGCACAGCGGTATACTCGGCGACACCCTGGAAAACGTTATACTCGGACAGCCACGCAAAAGGATCATCCCTGGCTCCGTTAAAAATAATGCCTTTAACGACAATAGAAAGCTCAACCCTTTCAATTTTCAACACATTAGCATAAACTTTATTTCGCTCTACATGGACGGTGTTTAAGTTTCCAGTAGGCCGTTGCAGCCACGCTTCAACGGTGACCATAAGCTATACATAGACGCTTATCATACGCTTTCTTCCGGCAAAGGTATACATTACCTAAACGAGGGTCTCGATATCGACCGTTACGGTTATCCCAACGGATTTTGCCTGTTTGCTTTCGATCTGACACCGGATTTGTCAGCGCATTTTACCAGCCACTGGAATTTCGTTCGTTCAGGGTCTCTACGCGTTGAGGTGCGTTTTGCAGAAGCTCTAACTTCTCGCACACACACATATGTATATATATATATATATTATATATAAACAAAGTTTTCATTAGCGTCACGTATATCCCCCTGCCCCTGTGTCCAAAAAGCAACAGCTCTCTCGCAAAAGAAATCACCTAGCCAAAATACTCCTATTCATGCCTCGACGCTGCACTATTTCGCGCGATAGCCGCGCTTCGACGTATTTTTACACACTTTCGCGCGTATTAATATTCGCTCTCTTGCGTCACGCGCGCACACGGCGCTCCGTATAATGCAGCCCTGGGGGACAGTGCCGTGATGCATTAGGGCGAGCGAGAGATAGACAAAGTGGAGAGTTTCCGGCAGATCGGAGCAGCATTAACAAGCGAGAGAGAGAGAGAGAGGGAGAGAGAGAGAGAGAGAGAGAGAGAGAGATGTCACAGACACACACGTCTGCAACGCGAGCAGCGAAGACGAGTCAGCGATAAGAGTCCGCCGAGCCGTACTTCGATGCATAGCGTCGGAATGCATCGTAGACGTTAGGTCAGTGGTTAGTCTCCTCTCCGTTTGCAACAGAGAGAGAGAGAGAGAGAGAGAGAGAGAGAGAGAGAGAGAGAGAGAGAGAG
>JAZHPH010000325.1:57952-77322 GCA_037356405.1 Nasonia oneida | reverse complement strand
GAGAGAGAGAGAGAGAGAGAGAGAGAGAGAAAGATACTTATGCGTGTCTGCATGGAAATTTGCGGGGCTGTTTTCCCGTGACTAGCCAGGCGATACTTCGCCAATTATGCATCTGTTTATTGTTCGCAGCAGGGTGACCAGAAGTTTGCATGCCGATTCGGATCATTTTGATTGGGTGAACGCGCGCGCGCAAGTCCGATTAATAACAATTGATTAGCACCGATCCGTCGGTGGTTGCGTGCGGGCGTCGGATTGATCCGCGGAAAGTTCGCCAAGTCTCTTTTGCGCTTCCTGATTTGTTGATAAATATTTTACTGATAAATAAATAAATATTTTAAATAAAGCATCCACTGTCAAATCGACGTACTAATCAATCCAACCAAAACAAAACCAAAAAATTAATCCCGCCGCGACACCCCGCAAAGTCGAACCCCATCGCACTGCAGCATGCGCAGTCACTGAACCACGTGTCTCGATATTATACTCCTCTTAATCGCGCGAAAAGCGTGTTTCCAAACAAACAATCGCAGTGCATTAGCGCGGCTATACAGCGCTCTGCTCTCAAGCCGTGGAATGGCTGAGCGAGCCGGAGATCGATGGCAACGGCGCCGGAGCATTTTTCTTGCCAGGTGTCCGCGCAGCAACAACACAATAGCCCGAGCACAATGCTACTTGTTACGAAGGCAGCGAGTCTCGCTACGTATATATACAGGGGGCGATTTTTAATTTTTGTTTTTCACTCGCCTCATTGGATTTAAATGCGCAGAGATCACGGTGTTTACGTACAGATGACAAAGGCCTAGTGATTAAAAAATTATGAAGCTTTGAAGAAGTGCGAAACACGTGTTCGTACCTGCATGCGTGTAATCAGGCGAGCTAAGCGCACGGCATTCTGGATCTCTTATCGCGGACGCTGCATGTGCTAGATTAATTTTATCTGCATAATTCACATCATCAGTACAACTGTACCGCAGATAAATTTAGCCTCTTGATTCTGAAAAACTGCTTTCGATTAAGAACAAAAAAAGAAGAGAAGTATCGTCGGCAGATAAAAACTAGTCTGACCTTCATCAATTAAATCGTCCTTGAAAAAAGAATAACAAAGAGGAGCATAGACGGATCGGAATTGAGCAAAAAGAAGAGAAGACCAACCGGTCAAGGGTATGAAAGTGCGAGGGTAGGATCCGGCAAAGGGGTTGTATTACCACTTGCGACTCCGCACTGCAGTATGCCAAAGACAAATGGCAGCGAAACAGCAATGAAGCAGAGGACATCAAAATAAAACCAACTCTTTCTCTCTTTCTTGCGTAATCGCTGCAGATGCCCGAGCCAAATGGAGCTCGGCGCACAAAATTCGAGTTTTATGGGCCTTTGCTTATCGATACATCGGCGATCGCCTCTCCCTCCTCGTTCTCTATACAGCCTATGGATGTATACGCAAAGTTTATATAATGTACTGCTAGACAGTCAGTCGGATGCTTAGCGGCTTCGTCCCCGCGGAGTGATGTAACTCGAGGCGAAGTCGAATTTACGAGGGATTTGACGAGAGTACGTCTGCAGCGCGACTGCTAATCATTTGGATTGCGGAATTACGGCTTAATTTTCGAGCTTTTTGGAGGATTAGCCAGGCTTGAGTGAAGGCCTTGAGGAATTTGATGATTGCAACGAATGATGCTTTTTGCCGGATCAGGCATCTGCGTCGACTATCAATATTAATTGCGAGCAATGGCTGACTACGAGGTTCTTCGTTTTTCTCTGTACATACAGTGAAAGGATGTTTTCGGACGATTACGAAATAAATTGTTAAAATAAATAAATCTTAATTAGCTGCAGCGGAAGCTCGTGAATCCCTCCCTAGTATACGTATAAAACAACTTTCAAGGCGATCGCAACAACATGCGTAACCGTAATTTTACAATGCGGTCCAAGTTCAATGCACTTTCAGCATTCATCTTTTTTGTTACTCCATCATTGTCTGCTTACTTGCAAAGTCCCATCCTAGCGAGAAAAATTACGTTGTTTATCGCGTATTTGTTTTAATTAAAATAAATTAATTTGTTTTTACTAAACAACTATGAAAAATATATTTGTTGATATTAATCTAAATAAATTGACTTCAAAAAATGACACAATCTGTTAGTTTACTCCCTGAGCCATTTTTACTCGTCCTAATAATGATGACTTGAAGATTATTGATGAATCGGAAAGGTACCCAACCCGAACTCACCGATTTTGATGATTTTCATATATGTTGTAGAACATAAAAAAATAAGAGACACATATTTTTTTTTATCGGCTAATTTTCACTTTTAAGGGGTAAAAACCTCCCCTAAAGTTAACCCCCAAAAAGCGTTTTTTTTAAATATCTCGGCTTAAAATTAATATTTTTCAATGAAACAAATTGGAGGTTATTTCTTACAAAAAGAGCAAGTATTTCATGGTGATTTGAAGAGTAAGGGTAGCATCCCCTATTTTTTAGGGGTTGAAAACATATATTTTTTGGCATAATTTTATAATAAAAATGTTTAAACCGACTAAAAACAATTGGAAAAAATGTTTAAACATCCTTAATAACAAAATTTAGTTGACGTCTTTCGGTGTTTTCATAAATATTATCCCTAAGGGGGTAAACCACCCCTAACAAAAAATATCTGTAAATATGTAATTCAATACATAATATTTCGTAGAAAGTTTGTATATAGAGGTTTTCGAGGTCGCTGATTACAAATCTGTTATCAGATTTTGAAAATTCAAAATGGCGGAACCAATATGGCGGACGGAAATATCGAAAAAAAATTTTATATAATAAAAAAGTTTTAAACGACTAAAAAAATTGGAAAAAATTTGTAAACATCTATAATAAACAAATTAAGTTTTTCGATTTTTTCATAGATACTACCCTTTAGGGGGTAAACCACCCCTAACACAAAATAACTATAACTATACTTCAATCCATAATATTTTGTAGAAGGTTTGTATATAGGGGTTTTCGAGATCGCTCTTTACAAATCTGATATCAGATTTTAAAAATACAAAATGGCGAAACCAATGTGGTGGACGAAAATGTCGAAAAAAAATTTTAACTTTCAAAAAAACTTGTTTACAAATGTGTGATCTTTGTAGCCTGTACATGTGAACTAAAGAGCCTTAAACCCTAAACCCCTAAAGAACAAATAGGCTAAATGGTTGTGCTTTTTAACCAAACGACTCCAAACCCCTAACCTAAAGTTACAATAAAACCATTAACTTTATCTTCTTTTAACGTTTGACTATTTGAATTTTTCAGTAATCCCTTTAGACAGATCTACTAATATTCTTTATTTAAAAACAAAGTTTCCTTGGTGTTTTTTCATTAGTATAACATGTTGTTTATTAGAAGTTTAAATTCTGCAAATCTAAGACCCTCGAGAAATTGTGACTAGTGTACATTGATATCTATTTTAGATGCCCTGATGAGGGAGAATCTATCTTTCGAAACGTTGGCGAATGAATAGTGTTTAAATTTACACTTGTTTGTGGAGATTATTTTAATCCCCACTTTGGAGAATCCAACAAGGCAAAGGTTTATTTTGTGTTTTAATCCTTATAAATTAAAATACTTTTTCTATACTAAATAATATAATGTTAATATTGAACAACCAGAATACGCTCGCTTCGCTAGCGATTAAGATAATGATTAACGTAATGTTTCATTCAACGTATATCAAGTGGCGCGGCAGCGTCACGAATGCGAGGTTGAGAAGCCTACGGCGACCGCGACACTATTTACTTTTATATTGGGTTTTCAAATTTTCATTTCAATGAATACAAGCACTTACATTATAGTATCAAAATTTTTGGCGTATAATCATATTTGTATGCTTAAGTATGATTTCTAAACTATATATTGGCCAGAATGCAGCTTTTTTACAATAAACGAGCATGTGCCAACAAAAATGCTCAAATCCGTCTGGGATTCTTCAGCCCAAAATGGTCAGACCATAGAGTTAGCCGCACATGGCTACTGTTAAGACCGTAAATTTAGCCGCACATTTTGCTTTCCCACATACTTATACAGACTAACCAGACTACTGTTGTGATTTCATTTTTTTTTTTTAAATTGAATAATATCAAGTGGCGCGAAAGCGATAATATGGTTGCCGGATAGCCGATGCCGGCGCACAGTAGTCAATAACGACCTTTTTTTCAAAATCGTAGAAATTACGATAGAAACAATCGATCAAACCGATCATAGGAAAACTATAGAGAAAGCGTTAGACTGATATCCTAACCTCAAAATCGAGTCCAAAGATGCTCATTTTTCAGAAAAATACGGTTTTTGATGCCGCAAAGTCGTAATATTTTTTTTTTCAATGCCTCAAACACTATATTTTGTGTATTTTTTACCGCTAAATCCGAATGCAACACCAGAATTAACTAAAGTAATCAAGCTAAAATTTAGAGAATTTTTTTCTTTGATTAGCACTATATGATATGAAAATTGTCTTAATTTGATGTATAGTGCAATAATTAATTATTATCAAAACAGAAGTATAAGGTGAAATTTGTGAATTTCTTTGTCGCTTAAGAGATGCTTACCTTGTGATATTTATCTTATTTATTTAATAAATACAGAGTAACCGATGACGAAGTCTAGGTAGTTTGCACCTAGGTGTAAAATTCATTCAAGGACGGTGTCTAGGTATACGGGGTGGCCGATGACGTGGTCTAGGTGGTGCGCTTTGTGGTTTTTTGTGTCAAGGTAAATAAATCATATGAGGACGTCGTTTAGGTGTACAGGGTGGCCGATGACGAGGTCTAGGTAGTGCGCTTTGTACATATTGGTGTCTGAATTTTTCAATAAAAGTACCCTTAAAGTCATATATACACCACAACGCGGGCCAAGCAAGCCATGGTCCAGCTAAGCCTCCGATCAAGTGTTATGGCTGTGGTTGGCCTGGCTATTATAAAAAGTCCTGTCCAGAATGTTCGCTCAAGGCGGAAAAAGGGCAAGGGAAACAGTAGACGGGGTCTCTACGTTTCCCGAGGACACTCAAGGGACCCCAAACCCATCTCTAGGGCAAACGGGAAGCAACGAAGTTATGCCATTGAAAGGAGATTCCCCTTCCGACATAGACTGCAGTCGTTGGTGGACTCAGGTGGAAATTGGCGGTTTTCGGTTACGCGCCCGGAAAGCGCTAATCGCTTCTGCTCCCGTACTGCATCGTCCATCTTTTGATGACTTATTTGTCATCCAAACTGACGCGAGTGACACAGGCATTGGGGCTGTGCTGACTCAGACCATTGAAGGGGACGAGAGGGTCGTGAGTTTTGCAAGCCGTACGCTATCGAAAGCGGAGCACCGCAATCGGGAGGCAACCGATCTGCTGGAGCAGATGCGGTTAGCCAAAATACGGGCCGTGAAGTTGGAGGGAGCGAGGATGCCCCGATGTTATGTGTGCGGTCTCGCTGGTGTAATGCGAGGCAGAGAGTGCCCACGCCGGGATGAACACACCCTCCCCACACAAAAATAAGCGACTACGCCCTGTAGGCGATGACAGCGTCACGCCAAATTTATCTTCAGTAGATAATAGATAAAATATCTGTAAAGAGATCTGGAGAGTTTTCTTTTATTGTTGTCCCTTACCCCATTTCAATTCTAGGAGGTAAAACAATATATATTTTCTTTATATTTTCTTGTAATTGATACTTAACGCATCAGTTAAAGAACGAAATATTTTTTTTTAGTTTCATTACTTCAATTTTTTTTTTATTTTAAATTCACTCAATTTATTTTATTTTGTTTTCCCCATTTTCTCATTATTATTCATGGAATTGCATGCTGGTGAGAGATGTTTTGGAGAGCTGATACGCCTTCTGGCTACTCAGCGTCTGGAAGGGGGGAATATGACGAGGAACGTTGTTAACTCATCATAACCTTCCCTGCATAAATCATTATATTATTTAATGTAAATCAGTTACATGTTACAGGTGAGCAGCGGCAGAGCAGCGAGAGGGAGCACACCGTAACGGTGAGTGGGGGGAGAGAGGGCGAGAGCTTCGCGCGCGACAGATTCGGTCGGGCTAGCTGATGAGAGACAGCTTTCGCTAGATCGCGTTATCTTCCTTGTTACCAGCTTACGATCATGAATTCGCATGTGTGTGTGTGTGACCGGTGCCCTTTGTTACGGCATCACGGCTACGTCGAAGGCTTCTTCGTGCGTCATCGCTTCGACTCCGTCCGACCTGCGACTACGCCGACTCGCCTGCGAAGGAGACGTCCTGGGCTCGAGTATTCCCGAGAGCGAGCGAGAACCGCCAACCGTAAGTGTCAGCTTTCTGATTCTCTCTCTCTCTCTCTCTCTCTCTCTCTTGAGTGCAGACAATATATTCCTTTCTTTTCTACATCTAACGTTTGAGTTCGGAGTCATTTCTGCGGACCCGCTTCCCGTCTCCTCTAAACTACGTTCCCTGCCGCCTCCGCGGGCACGCGTATCGCTTCACGATACTCGTGCATGCTAACTACAGCTAGCCATATTTGACCTTGGCCGGTCCACTGCGAGCCTCGAGTGCATCCTGAGGAAACGAGACCTTATCTCGATTATTTCGAGGTGATTTCCGCGACAGCAATTGGATTGCACGCAGCTAACGTCTGCGCGATTGCTGTCGAAAGCGTCACCCCGTTATAGAGCATAATAAATGATAAGTTAGGAAAAGAAAGAAGCAAGGAGGATCACTTGATAGTATAATAGTTAATGATCAGAAAATTGATGACAAGACTACTATTGCGAACACTATGAATGAATATTATTGTAATGTAGGATTAAATTTAAGCAATCCAATTAAAAAAGATACGGTGTAAGAGGAGAAGCATTAAAATTACTCAGCAGCTATCTATCTGATAGGAAACAATGTGTAAAGATAAGTAACGGCAAGAGTGAGTACAAAAAATTTATGATAGGGGTTCCACAAGGAACAATACTTTTTTTTCATATTATATGTGAATGACCTACTGATAGATATGCAAAATGAAACAATATTATCTTACGCTGATGACACAGTTATCATCTCATGTGATAACTCGTGGACAGCTGCGCAAGAAAAATTAAATGAATATCTTCGTAAGGTGGCAATATGGCTAAACCTAAATAAATTATCGCTCAATGTAAATAAAACCGTATATATTGCATATGATAATTACTGTGATAGTGTCCCTAGCACCTTAAACATCAGAATTGATAATATAATAAATAGAGTAGACAGTTGTAAATATTTAGGTTTAATAATAGACTATGACATGAAGTGGGATAAACACATAAATTATATTATAAAAACAACAAGATATATAATCTTTATTTTTGCAAAGCTAAAGAAATTTATGGATAGTAAAACGCTAATGTTACTATATTATGCCTTCTTTCAAAGTATTACAAACTATGGCATCATTGCATGGGGTGGGGCTTATAACAATTAATTAAATTTAATTCAAGGAATACAAAAGAAAATATTTCGAATTATAAATAAAAACTGTTATATAGCAGAGAACCAACCTCTACGTATAAGGCAAATGTTCGAACTAGAATGTATAGTATATAATTATAATGAATTAAGAGACAGATACATAAGAAGTACAAACAAGACACGAAACAAGAATCTACCATTGCCTAAAAGTGATAAAACAGTAAGCAAGAAAAGCAGTTATTTCGTGGCTGTGAGTGTATTTAACACGTTACCGAATGATCTGAAAGACTTAGCAATAAGTAAAATCTCTATGAAAAGAAAAATAAAGAGGTTTATAGAAATGAATTTACTTTTGGATGTTATATTTGTTATATTTTTTAATATTTTATTATTGTTAACTTGCTATGAAAAGGAAATAGAGCATGATATCGTTAAATGCGTTATCTTGGCTCTATATGGTAGTTTTAAGTATATTAGTATTAGTGATTATGCCATCCCTATGTACAGGCAACTGTGTTTACCTCAATAAGATGCCTTTTAAAGGGCATATGTATATGGTGTTGAAATAAATAAATAAGTTCTACTATTATATTAAGGGGATCTCACCAACTTAATAAAAAAAATCAAATATTGATTTTTTGCGTAAAAGTATTATAAATTGTTTAAATAACCAATTAAACAATTATATTAACTCAGGAATACTGTAAAAATTATCAAACAAAGTTTATAAATACCATATGTCAGGTACAATAGGTCTTCGAAGGCCAAAAATCACAATTTTTGTTATTTCAGCTACCGCAGACTTACTTCAGTTTTGGGCTTCGAAGGGCACTTTTTTCTTAATGGATATACTTTAAACACATATGTTTATGGAATGAATGTGAAAATTAAAAAAAATTTTAATTCAAAAAAGTTGTCAACAATTTGATAAAAACATTTGGTTAAATATTTAGAAAATGACTAAAATTAAAATTAAATTAAATTTTTCTTAAGTGTTAAGTTCACGATTCATGCGAAAATATCGGGGCGATGAAATGTTCGTTTATAAATCGTTATTCACAATGTATGGTTTAATTTTTTAAGATATATATTAACAACATATGAAGCCTGTCATATCTTTTTCGGGCAAATAATATAATAGTGCGTATTAATCTAATCACGCGCCGCGAGCTTACGTCACTGACGGAACTGATTGAGGCGGAGCCCGCGAACTGAAAATTTGAGAATTCACTAATCGAACTACATTTTTCACATAGTTTGATAACATAAAATCAATTATGATCCAAAAATTGTCAATGTCGAGTCCATTAACAGTGTTTTGTTTGTAATTAAAACTGTTTATAAAACATATATTTTATTTCTAGACCATGTTTCAGATACATCTAATAAGTTTGATTAAATAATAAAATGTAATGTCTCAAAAATATTAACTTTTGAATCCAAGATCGCGGCAACGAGTGCGGGCTCGTTGACTCCGCAGATAGCAATTTTCTATTAATGTCATCCAAAAGTGGAAGTAAAAACGGTTATCTGCATAGTATGTGAAGAGGCTTACCATACTAGTGATTTTGCGAAATTAGATGGGGCAGTGAAAATTAGTGGTGTTCTAGGATTATATCCGGAACATAACCAAGGAGACGTAACCTCAAAAGTGAATCCAAACCTGCTGACTAATGGAGCCAAAACAATCATTGCTCAAATTAAACTAGCTCACAAGCTTAGATCAAGTGAACAATTGAGTGTTTCTGAAGACTATAGTGACGATGAGAATAGTGTAATAATATAAGATAATCTGAAACGTGAGAATGCCCTATTAAAAGAGCTTAATAAAGAACTGAAAGAAAAAAATAAGTTATTAAGAGAATTACTGGATAAACAAAATAGTGAATTAAATATCTCAAAAAGTAAGACCTATGCTCAAGTAATTTCAAGTGCCATGCCTAGTAACAAGCCAAAAAGAATTCCAAAAATTATAATCAAAAACAAGGATAGTAAAGAATACTCTACTGACAAAATAAATGAAGCTGTTGCCCACTATCTCATTAAAGACAAGAGCATACAAGCAAAAAAAGTAATTAAGAAAAAGAACGAAATAATAGTAGATTTACTAACTGAAGATAGTGCAAGCAAAGCATATAATGTGTTAAAGAAAAAGCTTGAGCCTAGTTGTGATATTTCTAAAGAAAAAATTGAGCATCCAAAAGTAAAAGTAGTCGGAATAGATAATTTTGAGACCCTTGACAATAGAAAAATTGAAGAGGACATAAATGAAAGCAATTTCAGTAAATTTAGTAAGAAGTGTACAGTATTGCACTCATGCAGTAACTCTAAAACTAATCTACAGTCAGTTATATTAGAAATTCCCGCCGAATTATATCAACATGTAAGAGAAAATAAAAATAGGATGTTTGTGGGATATCAGAATTGTAAAGTCTATGACTATTGTAATGTTAAACCATGTTTTAATTGTGGAAGATATGGGCATAATGGCTCTAAGTGTACAAACAACCAAACATGCTTAAAGTGTGCAGGTGATCATAAGACGAAAGATTGTAAGGGTAATAAATTAAACTGTCCCAATTGTACCTTCAGCAATAATAAGTATAATACACATTATAATACGGAGCATATGGCAACAGATAGCCACGAATGCTCTATTCTGCAGAATAAAATAAGGAAGTTCGTTGACCTAACTGATTACACGATACAACCTGTATTACCGAGATATGCCGGTACGGCAGAAAATACGTCAAGCAAAGCTATGATAACGCGAGCGTCTGGAATGTCGTCGGCATCACTTAACTCAGTTAACACGCGTATAGCGAATAGACTAAGAACTAACGAATAACTTATGGATCAAGATTTCAACTTTGAAGATATATACAGTTTAGAACGTGAAGCAGAGGACCTCAGATCACTCAACAAAAGTATATCGAAGAAACAGAACCTAATATTGTGTGTAAATATAAGAAGTCTAAATGCGAATTACGAAAAATTGGAGTCTTTTATTGATAGCTTAGTGTTGAAACCAATTATAGTAGTATGTACGGAAACGTGGAATTTGCAATATCCCCAATACTATCAAATACATGGATACAATAGCTATTATAATGACAGTAAAATCAATAAGGCTGATGGAGTCATGATATATGTTAAAAATAATATTCAAGAAACAACTAAAATAGAGGTATTTGATAGATTGAGTATTGTGAGTTCTGATACTTTTCTAGCATCTGGTGAGGCAATCAGAATCTCTGCTATGTACAGGTGTCATGATATACCTAAATCTGAATTTACTAATTTCGTAAAAAAATTTTTATCAAAACAGGCTAATATAAAAAATCATTGTATTTTTGGTGACTTTAATATTGATATAAGTGATATAAATTATGATAAAACCAGTTTGGCTGAAAGGACAATTACTCAAGAATTTCTAAATAATTTTTTTGAATATGAATATACGCCTTTTTTTAGAGGAATCACAAGACCTTCTCAGAACAATGAGAAAGGTTCGTGTATAGATAATTGTTTCGCCAAAATAAGAAATATTGAGTTGCAGTCTTTTAAGTTAAATATTCCATTCAGTGATCATTACCCACTCTTTATAAGTATTGATAAATTGAAAATACTAAAAGATAATAAGGATTTAACCTGCATCAACTATGGCAGGCTAGTAAAGATAGCAAGAAGAGTTGAGTGGAACTCAGTATTGCAAATAAATGATCCTAATCAAGCTATAAATAAATAAACATGGTCCAAAGCTGTGTTAAAAAGCAACTAATATAAAATATTCTAACAAAGACAACAAAGACCAAGAAAATATATATTACCAAAGCAATATTAATATCCTGCAGAACTAAAGAGATGCTATATATGGAAAAAGAATCCAACAAATATGAAACTGAAATTGGACTATAAAAATTATGATAAAATTTTGAGCAAAGTTATTAAAGATGCTAAGTATAAATATGAAAATAATCCTATTAGACAAACAAGTGGCAATTCAAGGTAGCTTTGGAACATAATAAATGATAAATTAGGGAAAAAAAAAAGAAACAAGAAGTTTCACTGGACAGTATAACGGTTGGTGAGCGGAAAGTAAAAGATAAGACCAACGAATATAGACCTAGTATAGAAGAACCATCACGGGTTATAAAGGGGGGACAAAATCTTGGGTAACAGGCGGTTAGTTCTGTTACCCATCCGTTTGGCGCCGCCACATATTATTTTCCCGCGACTCAGCGCGCATGCGCTAGCTCGTATTTGAAGATATGTGTTTTTATGTATTTTTTACAATAAAAAATTATATAAACAATACAAAAATGATTATTTAATGTTTCTATATACCCCTTATGCCCCTAACAACTATTAGTTGGTAAGATAAAATTTTCTCTTAAGATAATAACCACGAAATCACAGCACGTACCAGTTTCCCGCTCGATCTTGCTATGTAAATAGCGCGAAGAGCTTATAATCAATGCTATATGCAGCGACGAGTTGCTCGCAGTTTCTAAACATTTATTTTGCATAAAATTGTGTCTAGTTTTTATAAATAATAATAGCGCGATTTAGTTTAACAATCTGTGAGATTGTATTTATACCTGTGCTGTTCTCAATCGGTGAAAAAACTGTTTGGGGGTTATCATCATGCCACCTCCACGAACCAGATGTGTTTACAGCGACTGCGAGAGTTCAAAGGCGAAAAATCCTGGACTGACTTTTCACCGATTTCCCATGGATGAGATACGGTAAGTTTTTTAACTAGACAATCGTTGTTAGTTACGTCAACAAATACAATAAAACAGATAGTAACGGAACGTTATATATATATATATATATATATATATATAACGTATATATACATATATATATATATATATATATATATATATATATAAACTGCTTTCATTTCAGTTAGACCAAACTGAATTACAGAATTTTGCGGAAACTTTATTTCATGTTTAGATTAATCCCAGGTAAAAGTTGAATGAAATGTTTGTTAAAACATATCTAAAAAAAGAATTATTTTCTGAATTTCGTTTTTGCATGGCGTTGGTGCTTTTGAAAATTGTTTCACCAAGTGATTGATTTTTATTTTACACTGGATTAATTACGGTTATCTATTTTTTTTATAAAATATTAAATATTATTACGTAACACTGATTTCGTTTTTCTTTTGAGGCAATGCATGTTGGTATTTACTGTCATTTTTTAAAATAAATTACACCTTTTTTGCACATCACTGTTTCCAGTTATATTTAAATGCAAATTTTATAGTACAATTTATTTAATTATATATTATTATTATAAACAAATAATTTTTTGCTATAGCTTAATTAAATATAAATTTAAAATAAAAATAAATTTTGTACCCCCTCCAATGAATATGTACCTTTTTCACATTTAAAAATATACAATGAATTAGTGGTCGAGCGGTTAAAGGAGATCTCGTATATTTTGCTACATTTAAAGATCGTGAGTTCGAATCCACCCCATTTTTTTTTTTTTTTTTATATAATTAATGATTACAAGATATTTTAATTATTATTGTTGTATTTTTTAGTGAAAAAGGTGCATTTATTAATTGGTATAGTGTTATTAATAGTAGTAATATCTTTATTTCTTGTACAGATTTTACATATGTTTACATTTCTTAGATAATTACATTTCTTATAGTCTTATTAATATTTTAAGCGCGTGATGTGTGATTATTTATTTATAGTTTGGGATTGTTTCTTGAAGATTGGTTTTTTGACTATGTATTCTATCATTTTTTGGTTATTTATTAGCAAATGATTTACTGCACAAACGTAAAATGATACGTCCACTACGAATGTATTTTTTTGTTAATCAATATAAAAAAGTCACGTACTTTTTTATTTTAACTACCTTGTTGGCAAAAAATTTAACTATCTATATAAACAAATTTTATTTATTTATTTATTCCACTAGTATACATTTACTTTACAATTAAGCAAACCCACAGAGAGAAATGAATCTCTGTACGTGGATCGGTCTAACAGAACTTAAAACTATCGTATAAAACTATTAACAAACTTAATTAGTATTAAATTACCGCTCATACATTAATTAAAATTAGATAATACATTACAAGGATAGTGTCTAGACTCATATTACTGAATTCTATAATTGTGCTCATGAAGTAAATTATTAAATAGTTTAACAGCCATTATTGGTCTATTCTTAAACCCTATCGTTTTATACAGTTTCGGTAGGACCAACTTCTTATTTCTAGTTTTACTATTAGAGTTGATATACATTAATGACTCGTACGCAAATATTTAAGTTGAGTGGTTTTACATTATCGTAACAATATCCTAATTTTGTAGACGGTCGGAATGGATTCTTCGATCTGGAAATTTCAGTCTGATTGACTTGACAATGCAGCAGCTAGACAATAAGCGCATTTGCTCTCTGCATTTTGCAGTAGACGATGTCGCATATACAGATCAGGCAGGTACGCGAAAATTAAAAAATTCTGCAGTTCCAAAAAAATATCTGTCGGATGCAGTTTTAGAAGACTCTCAAGAAGTTGATGAACATGTCACTCATGAGGTGGATTTGCCTATTAATGATGGATTATCTCATGATAATTTAAATTTTGATTCGACAACATTAATTAATCTAGAGCCGGCGTTAATCGATTTAAATGAGCCATCATGTTCTACTTCATTAGCTAAGCACAAAGTAGATTCCGTTAACACCGATGACAATTCTTTTCACACCACTAAAACATCCACGTTTGAAAACTCATTAAAAAAATTGAAAGAACAAGTAGCTTCATTAACTAAACAATTACTTAAAAAAGATGAAAAGTGTAAAAAATCCATCGACTTGTATAAAAAAGCCGCTATTACTCAACAACAAAAATATAAAAGTAAAATCACTAATTTGCAAACATCTTTAAAAAATAAAAACAAAAAGATCGCGAACTTAAATAAAAAAGTTTTAAAAATTAAAGAAAATGATGATATTATTAAAGACTATCAAAAGTTGAATAAAAAACAATTAGATTTTTTTAAAATGCAGGCGAACCATGTAAAAGGAAAGAAAGCTTGGTCAGATGATGAAAAACAATTTGCTTTACAGTTGTTTTATACATCTCCTAAAGCTTATTGTTTTTTACGTGAGAAACAAAAATTTGCTTTGCCTTCTGTAACTAGTATTAGAAGATGGGTTAATGAAATAGATTTAGCTCCGGGAAAATCGGAAAATTTATCTCAATTATTAAAAGCTAAAGGCGAATCGATGTCACTTAAAGAGCGCGAATGTGTTTTAATGTGGGATGAGATGAGTATTAAGAAATGGTTAGAGTACAATTCGAAAAAAGATTACGTAGAAGGATTTATGGATTTAGGTGAACACGGTCGTAGTGCTGAAGCGGGTAATCATGTTTTAGTTTTTATGATAAGGGGAAGACAGTACGATTGGAGACAACCTATCGTTTACTATATTTCGCATAACGCCGTTAGCGGTACTCAACTTTCTACAATTATTTTGGATGTATTGGATTTTGTAGAAAAAACAGGTTTTAAAGTAAAATCAATGGTTTGCGATGGGGGTGCTCCAAATCGATCTGCTGTGAATATTTTAAAAATTACTAAAGAGAAACCTTTTATTATGCGATATGAACGTAGAATTTTTTTTAATTACGATGCTCCTCATCTACTTAAATGTCTTCGTAACAATTTTAGAACTCACGAAATGATAGTTGACGATAGTAAAGTTTCTTGGAGCGTTTTAAGAGAATTACATGCTAGAGAACAAAATTGTATTTCAAAATCCGCGCCTAAATTAACTCAAAAACATTTGGATCCTAGTGCATTTGAATTGATAAATGTTAGCTTAGCCGCTCAAATTTTTAGTAATACAATTTCATCGGCTGTGTTGACCGCTTCTTTTGTTACAGAAGGCAAATTAAATAATCCTTGCAGTGTTGCCACGGGTAATTTTATTAAAAAAGTTAATGATCTGTTTGATTGTTTGAATAGTAGAAGCCCTAAAGATAAAAATCCATTACGCCGTCCTCTGGCAAATCAAAACAATAATGTTGTTGAGTATTTAGCTAATAGTTTAGAGTTCATAAAAACTTGGAATTGCGAAGATTTAAAAAATAATCCCCCATGCTTTGATGGTTTTTATTTAACAGTTAATAGTATTCTTTTGCAATGGGAGGATATGAAAAAAGACGGTGGATTTTATCTTTTGACATCTCGATTAAATCAAGATCCGCTTGAAAATTTGTTCGCGGTTTTAAGATCTCGTGCGGGTCACTGCCAAAATCCGACGGCAATGCAATTGAGGCATAATTTGCAATATACCGTGTCTGCGAATATAAAATCAGCATCTAAGTCAACTAATTGTGAGTCTGATAGAACAGTACCGTTACTAGCAACAGATAATATCGAAAAAAATGATGGATTTACAGAAGCTCTTGATAATGCTTTTAACGACATTGCGACTAACGATAACATGCTTTCAACTAGTAATGATATTTCAGATACTCAAGAAATCAATGTACGTGAGAGTGAAGAAGGTGATGAGTTAATCAGTAAAGATAATGAATCTGACACTGATTGCGAATCATCTCCAGAACTCGATGATCATATTGACTTACCTGATGATGAAATATTGTCTAAAGATATGCATAATCTAGTAGAAAATTTAAATGATCCGATTATTAGTTCACACAGTAGCTTAGAGAATCTTGCAGAGAAACGCGATAGCATTTTAGATAAAGTCAACGTTAATGAATCAACATCACTTTATGATTGTTCAGTTAAATATGTAGCGGGTTATATACTTTCTAAATATTTTGCAAAATTTGAATGTTCAGACTGTAAATCTATCTTCACAAGAGACAATAAAAATTTTGAAAAAAATAACGATTTTTTAATTTTTTTTAAAGCATACAAAGTTTTTAATAGTAATAATCAATTAGGTAATCTTTGTGTTCCTTCAGATTTTTTTAATGACGTTATAAGCAAAGCTTACGTTACTTTTAATTATCATTTTGAAACTATTTGTCACGAAAAAAATCTTGCTGAAAAATTAATAAAATTTATAACATCAGAGGTCGATATATTTTATCCAGAATTTTTTAGCATCGACGAGCCATGTAAATCGCATCGAAAACGTATTGTAGCTTTTTTTGTAAGGGTACATATTTTTTACAAATTAAAATGGATGAACTGGGACGCGCGTGATTCTAAATCTCGAAAACGTACTGTTGCTGGTAACAAGCCGAACGCCAAACTGCAGAAGTTAAGTCACCAATAAGCACATTTCGAGAATATAAAAGTATTTTTCACATTTATTTTAAAATGTAAATTTAAACTTTTTTACTGTAATTTCTACATTAACATTTATATCTCGAAGATAATCAAAGTGCTTATTTGCTTATTGTGTTGTATCAGCCAAGTGAAGTATATTTTTTATGTTTTGTTTCTAGTGGAAATCTTATGAATTTGCGATAAACGGTAATGTTTTTTACAATAAAATAAGCACTGCTTTTATTTATTTATTAAATCAGTATAATTAGATTGTACATTTTTCAATTATATATAGTTAGATTCACTTTTACTTATCTATTTCTTAAATATAATCCTCTCAATTTATTTTCAAGCATGTTTAGTACATTTTCAATTAATGCAATAAGTAATTTTTTTATATTTCCTATAAAGTTTATTGTGGTATTAGTGCATATAAAGTTTATTGATATAATTGCATGGATTTTAGATTATATATATATATATATATATATATATATATATATATATATATATGTGTGTGTCAACATTGTCATTCCTATACCTTTTTTCCTTTTAACCTATCCTTTTCCTGATGGAAGACAACTCTGCCACCTTCCCGATTGGTTTCCATCGAATAATATTAGTTTGAAGTAAATTTTGTATTCTCTGTATACTTTATATTGCCATCAAGACGCTACCGCGCCCCTTGATGCTATATTATTTTAAATGTTTTCAAACTAATATTAACAAAGAGCGAGTTCTTTTTGTACTTAAAGAAAGAGAAAGTAAAGTATTTCACGTTTTAATGTTTTAAAAATTCTTTATTATAAATATTAGAGCAAATACGAGAAATAAATAAAAAATAGAGAAAAAAAAGTTGACCATGAGATTCGAACCCCAGCATAAGAATTGCTAGCGCAACGCCTTAACCATACGGCTACCGACGACGTTACTGTTGTAAGATCGAAAGTAGCACATGATCATCGCCCCCTTTGGGGTTTAAGTTTAAGCTTAAATTTAAGTTTAAGCTTTAATTTAAGTTTTAGTTTGACACTTATTACGTATATATGCTAATCTTCAAAGCGTCTATTGACATTATTCTACGATATCACTTTAAATTTAATTCATTATGCAAAATATTTATACGAGCTTTTTTCTTATATATTTTTATTGTATTTACTAATTGCAATTAATGTAACTACAGATATTTACTATTTTTTGATGCGAAGTTCATGAAATTATGCAATCATACATTTACTAGATATTTACGTTTTAACAACAATTAAATAAAAATCGGGTTGAGGGGTATTACCAGCTTTATTTTATGTAAAAATCTTTTAGATATTAAGCTAGATACAAGCTCGGCCAAGTTTATCGCGCCATTAGTGCGAGAGAGATAGCATGATAGAAATTAGCAATAGGTGCCATCTCGCGGAGATGATGAAACTACAGATCTCGGATCCATCGCCCCCATTAGCATGGTGCTTCTATACAGGTCTATATTCGTTGATAAGACTACTATTGCGAACATAATGACCGAATACTATTGTAATGTAGGAATAAATCTAAGCAAATAAATTCAAAATATGGACTCAGAACAATTGAAACTGCCAGATAGAAATAACTTCTCAATCTTTATTAATCCGACGAATATATATGAGATTCAGAACATAATTATTGCAATGAAAAAGAAATCTGGTGGAGTTGATAATATCAGTGCAACAGTAATCAAAACTTTATCTAAGCATTTACTAAAGCCTCTAGAGTATATATCTAATCTAAGTATACAACAATCAATAAGGCCAAATGTACTGATGCAAGCGGATATAGTACCAATATATAAGTCAGGAGACAAGAATTGTATGTGTAATTATAGACCCATATCACTAACTTCAAACATTGCCAAAATTTTTGAAAAAATAATATACCTTAGACTATATAGTTTTATCATCAAGCACAAAATAATTTCAAATAAACAATTTGGTTTTATGAGAATGAGAGGAACAAAAGATGCTCTAAATTCTCTAACAAATATTATATATAGAAATCTAGATAAAAGTAAACCAATTATGACAGCGTTTCTAGACCTTGCAAAAGCCTTTGATACAGTAGATCATAATATACTGTTAGACAAATTAGAAAGATATGGTGTAAGAGGAAGCGCATTAAAATTGCTGACCAGCTATCTATCCGATAGGAAACAATGTGTCAAACTAAATAACTACAAAAGTGAGTACAAAGAAATTACTATAGGAGTGCCACAAGGAACCATTCTTGGCCCTCTATTTTTTATATTATATGTTAATGACCTATTGATAGATATGCAAAACGACACTATATTATCCTATGCAGATGACACTGTCATCATTTCATGTGATAACACGTGGTCAGCTGCACAGGATAGGTTAAATGAGTATCTTCGTAAGGTTGCAATATGGCTGAACCTGAATAAATTGTCACTTAATGTAAGCAAAACCGTATATATTGCATACGGCAATTACTGTGATAGTGTGCCTAGCGCCCTAAATGTTAAAATTGGTAATAATGTTATAAATAGGGTTGATAGTCATAAATATTTAGGCTTAATATTAGACTATAACATGAAGTGGGATAAACACATAAATCATATAATAAAGTCAACGAGATACTTAATTTTTA